>CAIGRQ010276988.1:0-16931 GCA_903798375.1 Fraxinus sp. D2006-0159
TTAATGAGTAAATTCAAATAGTCATGTAATCATATCAATTATTAAGATATAATTATGATAGAGATCCATATTCTTTACAAAAACTACAAAAGGATCTCAAACTCTATTGTTTCTTGTCTTTAAAATGGGTGAACGAGCTTTAAAATGATTTGAGCTTTAAAATTAAAATTATGAAACGATCTGATTTATTTAATTAAATTGTTAATGTATTTAGAAAAATAAAATAATTTAATTAATTCAATAAAAAATTATTTAGTTTTGTTCTTATTCGATTCTTTGATTCTTGGTCTAGACCCAAGACCCGACCCAAACCCATCGGTTCTCGATTCGGGTACATGTTTGGATATTTAACTTACGAAAAACCGCTCGATTCTGTTCCGTTCGATCGGTCCGGTTCGGTTCGAGACTTTTGTCCAGTCCTAGTCATACTTGAACAATAACTTATGAACTTGTCATAATTAATCAATTTGATGAAGATATGGGCTTGCCATATATTAACCATTGGTGAAGATGCGTATGAGCTCGTCATACTTGAACAATAACTTATGAACTTGTCATAATTAATTAATTTGATGGAGATATAGGCTCGCCATATATTAACCGTTGGTGGAGATGCGAATGAACTCGTCATACTTGAACAATAACTTATGAACCTGTCATAATTAATTAATTTGATGGAGATATGGGCTCGTCATATATTAACCATTGATGGAGATATGTATGAGCTCGTCGTACTTGAACAATAACTTATGAACTTGTCATAATTAATTAATTTAATGGAGATATGGGCTCGCCATATATTAACCGTTGGTGGAGATGTGTATGAGCTCATCATACTTGAACAATAACTTGTGAACTTATCATAATTAATTAATTTGATGGAGATATGGGCTCGCCATATAGTAACTGTTGGTGGAGATGTTTATGAGCTCTTCACACTTAATAAACTACAAAGAAGAACTTTTATTGATCATAAACGGTGAATACACGGAATAGGATCTTGTTGATAATACGTTCAGAGGTGCTCCACATTCCATGGGTGGGGGGTTGCATCTTCCCGTCAAGATTTTCAATTGAGAAAGTATCAGGCCTAACCTCACCTGTAATGCGATAAGGACCTTCCCAATTTGGACACAACGTGCCTACCCCTGGCTCTTTCGACGACAAAAACACTCTTCTAAATACTAGATCGCCTCTCCGAAATGATTTACATTTAACCTTACGATTGCAGTATTGTACCATCTTTCTTTGGTAGATAACCAACTTGACTTGCGAAAACTCTCTTCTTTCGTCAAGAAAGTCGAGCTCACAACGTCTTATGTCTTCGTTGAAAACCTCGTTGAACTATAACCGTCGAGTTGATGGCAAGCCTACTTCAACTGGGCTCATTGCCTCTGCCCTGTAAGCCATGGAGAAAGGGGTCTCTCCAGTTGCCATCCGGCTAGATTGCATATTGCCCATAGAACGTGGGAGAGCTCGTCCACCCAGGCCCCCTTTGATTCGTCGCTTCTTCTTTAGGAGGTGTTTTATGGTTTTGTTGACTACTTCAACTCGATCAATTTCCTGAGGGTGATGAGGGGAGGAGAAGTGTTTTTTGATACCCAAATCGTCACAAAGATCTTGGAGTTTCTTATTGTTGAACTGTCGCCCATTGTCCGTGACTATAGAGTGGGAAATTTCGAATCGGCATATGATGTTCTTCCATAGGAGTTTTGAAGTATGCGCCTCAGTGATTTTTGCTAAAGGCTCGGCCTCGACCCACGCGACATCGCATAATTTGAACCCCCTTTTCCTTTTGCCATGGGTCCTATTAGGTCGACCCCCAATTTTACAAAGGGCCACGAACTTGAAACCACTGTTAGCTCTTGCGAAGGTTGTCTCTGAATGGACGTGAAGTGTTGGCACTTATCACATTTCTTAACAAACTGAAGGGCATCTTTCTTCAGGATTGGCCAATAGTAGTCTTGCCTCAGTACTTTATAAACCTGTGCTAGGCCTCCAGTGTGGTTGCCACATATCCCTTCATGGATTTTTCTCAGCACGTAATCTGCCTCGTCATCCCTTATGCACCTTAGGAAGGGTGATGAAAACTCTCTTTTGTACAAGATTTCATCCTTGAGCACATAATGGGCAACATTGCGCTTGAGTTTATGGGCCTCTTCCTTATCTCCTGGCAGGGAGTGATCCTGGAGATACGCTATGATGGGTCACATCCAATGAGGGGTTTCTCCGACCCACATCACTTCTTTTGTTCTAATTGTGGAGGGCCTGAGGAACAGGCACAAATTTTAGTAACTCTAAATCTTTGTTATTTGCCACTTCGATAGGACATCTGCTATGGGTTTTCAGCCCTTGGGACTTTAGTCAACTTGAACTTGTCGAAGCAAGGAATCAGTTCCATTACCTTCTTCGGGTATGTACCCATGCCCTTGTCTTTGGTTGCAAAATTGCCATTGACTTGGCTTACGACGAGCTGCGAGTCACTTCGGACTACCAAATTCATTACTTACATCTCCTTAACTAACCTGATATCCGCCAAGATTGCCTCATATTCATTGACGTTGTTGGAAGTTTTAAAATTGAACCACGCTACACAATTGAGCCTTTGGCCCTCTGGGCTTTCTAACAGAACCCCTGCTCCCGAACAAGTTTATCCAGCAGACCCATCTACAAACAGCATCCATGTTGGAGGGTGTATTGGTTCCATTTCGACATTGAGGTTTGCTGCCTCTGTAAACTCGACGACAAAATCTGCCACTGCTTGCCCTTTTATCGTGGTCCTAGATTGGTATGTGATGTCGAACTCACTCAATTCTATTGCCCATTTCATAAGTCTTCCAGATGCTTCTTATTTTTGGAGCACTTGTTTAAGGATAAGTCTCGTCAGAACTCGTATACTATTTTCTTGAGGTGATCATGAGGGACAAGGCAAGTTTTTCCACGTCCATGTAGCGGGTCTCCGCTGGTATGAGGGCTTTGCTAACATAGTACACAGGCAGCTGGACGTTACCCTCCTCCTGTACAAGTATCGAGCTTACTCTGTCGGCACTCACGGCCAAGTATAATAATAAAGTTTTCCCTTCTCTGGGCTTTGAAAGAAGGGAGGCTTGCCCCGGGTGCTTTTTCAGCCCTCGGAAAGCCTCTTCACAGTCTTTGCTCCAGTGGAATCTTTTTCTCCCCTTCAAGGCTTCGAAGAAACGGAGGCACCTATCAGTTGCCCTAGAGATGAACTGGTTAGTGTAGTAAGACATCCTGTTAAGCCTTGCACTTCCTTTGGCTTACTAGGAGACCTCATGTTTAGCAAGGTTCAAATTTTTCAGGGTTTGCCTCAATGCCTTACTGGTTCACCATGTAGCCTAGGAATTTCTCAAAAGCGACTCCAAAGGCACACTTCAATGGGTTCAATTTATGTCAAAAGTGGCTCGCAAATGTTCCACATGGTCCGCTGACTTGAGGCTTTTAACCAGCATGTCGTCGACATACACTTCTATTGTTTTGCCCAATAAATCAAAGAACATCCTATTGACTAGCCGCTGATAGGTCGTCCCAGCGTTCTTCAAGCTAAAAAGCATAACCCTGTAACAATATAATCCCTGATCCGTAATAAAAGAGGTGTGCTCCTCGTCAGCGGGGTGCATGGTGATTTGATTGTACCCTGAGTAAACATCCATGAAGGTTAGTAGTTCGTGACCCACGGTGGAATCGACTAACTGGTCGATCCTTGGGAGCAGAAAGCTATCCTTTGGACATGCCTGGTTGAGGTTGGAGAAGTCTATGCAGACCCTCCATTTACCGTTAGCCTTCTTCACTAGCACTAGGTTAGATATCAATTTCGGGTATGCTGGTTCCCTGATGAATCCATTTGATATGAGGCTCTGTACTTCTTTCTTCAGTGCGATATACCACTCCGAATTTAGGGCTTTGCTTTCCTTTTTTATCCGTGAGGAGCGAACTTTGGATCCATATTGAGCCGATGGCAGCTGATTTTAGGATCAATACCCACCATATCTTCATGTCTCCATGCGAACACATCCAAGTTATCAAGTAGGAAATTTTTTAGCTTGGTTTTGGCCTCTGGTTCGAGCCCTTTTCCAAATTGTAGTGACTTTGTTGGGTCATTTAGGTTTACAGAGAAAGGCTCCAACTCTTCGACTGGGGTCGCTTGTGAGTTAGATTCTATGACCCATGGGTCTAAATCCACTTCGATGACTCCTTCTTCAGAGGCATCTATCATGTTAATGTCTTCCCCTTGTTCAGGATTTAGACCTTCTTCAGGTGCATCAACTATTTCGGTATCTGTTAGAACCATGTTAGCTCCTGGGTTCTGACTTTCTCAAAGAGCTAAGGTAGCATTCTCTTGAACCCATTTGATCACCTCGCACTGTGGCGATCCCTTCCTTGGTAGGAAACTTCATGTAGAGGTGGTGTATGGACATTATTGCCTCCAACTCTTTCAGGACAGGTCGTCCTATAACTCCGTGATAAGCGGAGTGATGGTCTACTATCAAGAATTCCATGAAACGTTAGGCTCTGAATGGGAACTCTCCCATCTCTACTGCTAATGTGATTCTTCCTCTAGGTATGATGTTATCTCCAGTAAAACCATATAGAGGGACATTCATGGGAATGAGCTCATGGTCCATAGTCATTTTATCGAAAGTGGTTCCGAAGAGGATGTTAACAGAACTCTCGTTATCAACTAACATGCGCTTTAGTCCATTTATGGCCACAACGGCTTGCACCACCAGTGCATCACAGTGGGGGTAGTGAACACCCGTGGTGTCCTCCTGGGAATAGGTGATTGGTGGGGTGCTTCCAGTACTCCTACCAGTACTGTTAATGAGGTAGTTTGTGAACGGGGTCTTTCGCTTCCCTTGCATAATTCCTCGGAGCATTTTTGGAATTTCCTCCTATATGCAAATCGTTAATTATGGTGTCAATCTCTCTAATGGGTGAGCTGTCAACATTGGCTGGGGGCTCTCTTCTGGGTCTCTGACCCATTATCTTAGTCATGTCCTCCTTGTGTTCTCTCCAGGGTGACTCGTATCGACGATCCCTCATTTCTTCATTGTATCAAGGTCCTTGCCTGAACGAAGGAGTACATGTTTGCCTGCGATGGTTACTTCTATCCTCAGTAGGGGCTCTAGCTTGGTCTCCATGATATGGCCTAGATAAGCAATTCTCAGTGCTATGGCCACTGGTTTGGTGATATGTGCAATATTGCCTCTCTCTAGACTCTCTTCATCTTCCTCTGCCCATGCCTCTTCCTCTTCTTCTAGGTAGGTTCGACCTCTTCATACGCTAAAGAGGGCATAACATTTAATGTGGAAGTAGCCAGCGCTTGCCCCGAGGTGGGGCTATGGTGTGTTATGCTTGGGTCCATTGTTGGTCCACCAAATGGGATGCAGGACCTCTTCGTTGCCTCTGGGATAATGGAAGCCCTATTGAGGTTCGATTTCGACGATCAATCAACTCCTCATTGACGATTTCACTCCTCATCATCTCCACTAAGGCATCATATGTGGTGGAATTTTTGTTCCGCACATCCCTCCAAAAAATGGAATTCATGTTGAGGCCTTCCCTTAATGCAGAAAGGGATTCTCTATTAGTGACCTGGTCACAATAAGTCATTTCATCCGTAAAGCAATCCAGGTAACTCTTTAGAGTTTCTCCTACTTGTTGCCTCATGTTCTGTAACCTCTGGATAGGGGATTCTCCTTCCTTGCTTGACAAGTACTAGTTTAGAAATGATTTCTTTACATCTGGCTAACTTCATATACTGCCAGTTGGGATACGGCTATACCAGATCTCAGCGGCCCCTGTTAGCGTGAGGTGGAAAGCTCGACATTTCAGTGCTGGTGAAGCTCCTCGCGAGGACATTTGAGTTTTATAGTTGTTGAGGTGATTTGCAGGGTCGCCCCTTCCCTCATACTTAGGTATCTTTGGTGGCAGGAAGTGGCTGGGGACCGGGACCATCCTTAGTTCTTGGGATAATGGCGAACTTTCATCATCGTCATCCAGTTCGAACGATCTGCAAGGACCGTCAGAATTGTCCTCCTCTACTTGATAACGGGGCTATGATGTTCCCACCTGATTTATTGTGTTTACTGCGTCTCTTCTTTCTCGCCTATTCTAGGTTGTGGTAACACTCCTTGATGCCCATACCCCCGATGTTGCTCTCGTTCTTCTTGATTTGGGACAGGTGGTTGAGCCTATTTCTAGATCTGGTGGGTCCAATCTTATCAAAGACACTGACGGACCTTTGAGGCTCGTGTTCTTCGGAGTATTTTGGGGAAAAATTCTCTTCCATAGGGACATCGCTACCATGGTGGCTCGTGACATAGATGGTAGAAGTGTCAACTCTTACTTTTCTTTTCGCTGTGTCATGTGTTCCATGCACCTGTGGATACGCCGATGTATCATTTTCTTCACTCTCCTGGTGAAAAGTCATGTGCTCAGCTTGTTGTTGCATCTGCATTAGAAGCTGCTGCATGGCAGCATTTTGTTGGGCCATATTTCTCATATCGGGGGCCATTTCTCCAAATTCCCGCGCCAAGCGTGCAGTTGTACCGCCTCTTCTATGGCGATGGTGGGGGCGACGCATGTTTACATTCATGCGGAAAATCTCTTCTTTAGAAGCGTCCTGCTGTCCATTCCCACCATGCGTCCCTTGGTGACTTGAACTCATCGAGTTTCTTAGATCTTTTCACAATAGTTCTTTGTTCAAGAACCAAAACCTTTCCTCAAGGCTTTTTTCACCAACTACTTTTACTACTAGGATGTACGTAGTTATGGTATCAAAGTTTTCCATAGACGGCGTCAATCTGTTGACCCCAAAAAATGGTCCCGTGATGTAGCAAACAGAAAACTAGAAAATATCGTCTTTGTAAATCGAATTGCAATATACTCGAGTCAAACTACTAGTTATATTGACGAATCAATGAAGGGAATGATCAAAACATTCAATAGGTTGCTGTTATAATTGTTTTGTGCATAAAAATGGGGGTCGGCCGTTGAGTATAGTAGAGAGAATCAAGGTTTTCTTTTAATGTGTAAACTTGCATCCTTCTTCCCTGGTGTTAAACATGACTTTTTATACTCAATGTAAAGGGGGATGGAGTCCGTTAGATGTCCAAGCACCTGGGTGAGTTAGATCCAAGGGTCTTCATTGATGTCAATCAATCAATCAAACCATTTAATGCTAGGATCCTCATATCTCTATTTACAGGCTAAGGATTTGACGGTGTAGGTATGCATGGGCGGCACTGGCAGTGTGTTATGTTGTCAATTACTTCCTAAGCTTCGTTGTTATTTTGGCTAACCTCACTTCGCCAGGGATGGCCTCATACCGATGGCTTCCGCAAAAGGGGGTCGGATTGGCAGCTCTTATGCTGAGTTCAACATGCGTAGAACCAGGTCGCCCGCCTCCGTGCTACGTGTGGCTCTGTTCGCTTTCCACATGGTGTGTTTATATTACGATTATTTATATGAGTAATATGGGCAGCTCTTATGCTGAGTTCGGCATGCGTAGAACGGGGTCACCCGCCTCCGTGCTACATGTGGCTTTGTCCACTTGCCACATGATGTGTTTATATTACGAATATTTATATGAGTAACAAAAGCCATCCTTAATTATACTTGCATTACTTTATAACCTTTCTGAGCAACTGTTCAATTTACTTGTAGCGTTCCATCCCAACACAACTTTACAAAGGAAAATAATGTTACACGTTCCACAGGTTCAAATACACATCAAATTAACAGAGGTCCAGTATGTTTTTCAGACAATGAACATAGACAGTGAAGTGACACAAGGTCAAGTGTTACCCAATTAGAGCCATATCCTTCAACACCACTAAAACAACACGGCACAAAACAAAAAGAGACGAGCCAAACTTGGTAAAATTGATAGTTGATAGCCTAAGGAATGAATTGAAAAGTTCTACAAGTTCCGTGAGAAGCCTCACTCGTCAGATCTATTGTCTTTCTATCTGGACTGTTACATGACTGATGTTGTATTCCCTCTTGATATAGTCAATGACTTTGTCCAGCACGATGTCAGCATCTGCTTCCGGGTTAATTTTGACATGGCAAGCTAATAACACTTTCCCCACAGTAATTGCCCATATATGCAATTCATGTATGGCAACAACTTCTTCCATCTCACAAAGACCCTTCTCAAGCCTTGTTGCATCAATCTCTCTGGGAGTACTCTCCATAAGAACCTCAAGAATGTTTCGTAGCATAATGACCGTAGTGCCCAGCACAATTACAGAAAAAATGAGGGTACAAATCAGATCAATGATTTTCCACTCTGGTTTATACCAGATAATTGCTCCACCAATCATAACCCCAATGCTTTGTACTGAATCTCCTAGCACATGAAGGTAAGCCCCCTGAACATTTATATTTTGCTTCTTCTTTTGCTTATCTTTGCCTTCTGATTTACCTTCACCTTCAGAGGTACTCGTTAGCAATGGCTCGGTGTGGTCTTCAACGTGGACATAATGATGCTCATCGTATCTGGAGGGTCCCTCGTGATGGTGATGCCGGGTGACACTAACTCCATGACTGTGCACATGTTCATGATTATGGTCATGGTCTAGGTCGTGAGCCTTCTGGCCATGACAGTGATCATGAGCATGGCCATGCCCGTGATCATGTCCCAACAAGAGAGCCATAATAACATTAACCAGCAGTCCAAATGCAGAAACTAAAAACATCAAAAAGCCTTTTACTTCGCCTGTATCATGTATAAGTCGAACAATGGCTTCATAGACAAGGATCCCAGCAAGAAGCCAAATCATTTGAATTGAAATTAATGCCCCCAAAATCTCGATTCTAAAAAAACCATAAGACTGACGTGGATTAGCTTCCCATCCTGCGGCCCATAGAGAAAACAAAGATATTGCAAAAGCTGCAACATCAGAGAGCAAATGAGCTGCATCAGTCAAAATTGCAAGACTATTGGCTTTGATACCCCCAAAAACTTCAATGCTCATAAAAACGATGCACAACGCAACGGCAATCAAAAGCTTCCTCATAGAAGCTGAACGCTCATGTGCATCTGCAGAACTGGTTTTGGCGTCAGCAAAACCACATGGTGCCTCTCCACATCCCTTGCTTCCAACAAAGCCCCTTTCTGTGGCTGGCACATCAGTGCATACCTCAATAACAGGTCCAAGATCTGAATTTTCCGTATCCATCTAGGTACATGAAAAAATCATGAATTACACAAAAGTATCAAAGCTTACTCATAATCAAGCACATCATTGAGTCAAAAGTGTGATGAAGAAGCACAACATCCATACATATCTAGTAAGAATACACCACAGAAAAACAATACTAAAGACTTACAAAATCAAGTAAATCTTAACGAATTCATCTGGAATAAGTTCTCTGTTTACTTAAATCTAGGGGCATAACAAGGGGGAATGGGCCAACAAACAAAACAGGAACACAAATATATAAAACGTATAAGCAATAACTAGGCAAAATAGGTGACTTAAATGGATGGAGGTGAAATTACTTGGTAAACCTGAAGGGGGTGATTCCAAAAAAAAAGTGGAAAGAAATTTGTGACGAGTCAACTTAGGGTGATCCTGGTATCTTAAACTGATTGTCTCCTTGTGTGTGCACATCTATGGATTATAAGATATAATTTCAAATAGCAACCAATACCTAACATGTATATTCTAGCATCTGAATCCGAAAAAAGAGATAGAAAGGAATCAGTCAATAAAAAGTAGACATGGATACCTGCAGTTTCAAATATGATCAACAAAATAGAGACTTAGACCTCATTGAACTATCAAGCAATAACTATGTGAATATATTTGAATTACCCAAAAGAATCAGCAAAAAGTCAATACACTACCTAACTTGCAGCCAGTATCATGTATGTATCATGCCGTCTATATATGTACTAGTACAACACAACCAAAAGGGAACATGAAAAAGTCAACACAGAGGCATCGCAACTATATAAAAAAAATAAATCATATAGAATCAAAACAAAAAGAAAAAACAGCAGGAAATTCCGGGGAAAAGAGTTGCACAAATGAGATGTTATTACGTATATTTCGTCGAAGAAATTGAGATTTGCTGTGCGATTAGGCACTATCCCTTTGTAATTCGGAATGATGCTTGGCCTTGGCTTGGGTGAGAGGAACTAGAAAGAAAAATGCATCATTGAGTTCAGTAGCAGACTGAGGAAGGGAGAACTTGAATGTTCCAATTAATTATTTATATGTCATTTTAAATTATATTTGGTTGATTAGTTGTGAAGTCAATGATAGTAAATTTGAGATTGATGCGTTGATTTAAAAATGACATATCAATAATTAATTGGATAGACAAAGAGCAAATATCTATTTACTGAATACTACTATTATTAGGACTATGCTAGAGCAATATAATCTTTTACATAATGCTTTACCTAATGGACAAATGGCGACTCCCTATTGGGAGGCGTCCAAGCCCTAGAGCAACATAATCTTTTACCTAATGCTTTACCTAATGGACAAATGGCGACTCCCTATTGGGAGGCGTCCGGACACCTAATGGACAAATGGCAGCTCCCTATTGGGAGGCTTCCGGACCCTAGAGCAACATAATCTTTTACCTAATGCTTTACCTAATGGACAAATGACGATTCCCTATTGAGAGGCGTCCGAGCCCTAGAGCAACATAATCTTTTATCTAATGCTTTACCTAATGTAGAAGTAGTTTTATCCCAATTATTATTATTATTATTAATTTGGAATTATGTGCTATTTGTGATAATTGGATCCACGTCCCACTCACCCTTTTATAGTTAAAAAAATAAATAGTATTAATTAGTCCTAGTACAAATATCTTTCCATCGGTCTATGTCATGCTTTTATATGAATTAAGCTACTTGACCCCTTTAAATTACCCGACCCCACCGCCCCTCTCACAACGTGAGGGGCACAAGGTAAATAAAATAATCACGGACCCTCCCATTGTGAGGGGGAAGTGTGGGCCCGAGTAAAGCTACATGTATTCCAAAGGGTACATGTAGCATTGCCCCTTTTATATACCTAACCATATCCCCAACTCTTCGTCTCTTCCGTGAAATGTGTTCTTAATTGAGATTTTGATGTATTTTAAAAATTCTTCTGAATTCAGGTATCTTCAATTGATGAATGTCGATGTATTTTAATGGACTTAGTAAAATCCAAGTGTTTATAATTGAAATTTTAGAGTGCGTTTGATTGTCAATATTTTTCATGAAAAATGTGTATTTTTTTTTTTTACCTAATTTTCTATTTTTGTTCTATTTGATTTACAATTTTTTCCCACGAAAAATATTTTCTATCTTTTAGTCACGTGATCATATTTTCTTTGAAAACAATAAAAATATTTTTTTAGGGAGATGTTTTTATTTTCCAGCTAGTTCACTCCCTCTCTCTTTCTCTGATATATCTCATCTCTTTTATCTACTCACCGATAAAAAATGAACAAGTATAATATTTTCAAGGTTAAAAATTAAATCAATCAAACAAATTTAATAATAATTTCTAGGCAATTGAATTGTCTAAAATTTATTTATATTCCATTCAAATTTCATGCTCGCAATCAAATGTACCGTTAATGAATTTCAATAAAATCTTTCAAAATTTAGGTATTCTCGATAACAAATTTCATTAGTAGAGATTTTAAAACTTTTGGATTGATTTCAAACTTAAAAATACATATAATAAACTCTTTTGAAATTTCACCATTTTGGGTAAAATTATTTTGAATTTTGCAAAAATCTATTCAAAATTCATGAAATTCGATCAAATTTAAAATCTTTTAAAATCCATCAAAATCTCAATAGCGAATAATTTCAAAGCTGATGATATTTGGCACAACTTTTTGAAAATCATTTTCCCACATTCATTTTCAGCCCTCCATTCTTCAAAGAAATTAATTTTGCACATATACCTATAACTTCTTCATACCTTTTTAAGGAAAAACAAAAAAAAAAAAATTATTTTTCACTTCGAACTATCTCTCCCAAACACGCACAATACACAATAACTTGCTAATAGTATTAACTATTAGTCTTAGTAATTGCGCTTGGTTTTACGTTATTTCTTCCCTTTTGCAATTACTCTTGACTCCGTTGATCAACAATCACATTCAGATCCAATGCCAAGATCCTTGCAACGAAATTGCGATACAACCAATTAATGGACTAATCTTGAATGTAATTACACTCCGTTTAAGGCTTTAAAGCACACAAGAATTTCCCGACCTACACGAGCTCTTTCTTTTTTGGCTCAAGAACAGGAGGGTCAACGTCAATCCCCATATTCGCAGCAGTTCCGGCTATAATTCTCATTGCTGATTCTATAGTTGAACAATTCAGATCAGGCAACTTTTCTTGTGCAATTGTCCGCAACTGCTCGATTGTTACCTTCCCAACTTTCTCCCGCTTTGGGTCCTTAGAACCTTTCTCCAATCCTGACAAGTCACAAAGACAAACTTATTAGCTATGTTCTTGCATACTTGGTTGCATTCGCCAGGAAGTGCAAATGTTCAAAATAAGGTTTGTTACCCAAAAATATACCTAAATAATCTCAAACATTTCCAATTTCAACAGAAGGTACTGCGAGTAACTGAATCAGCTATCGAGACTTTAGGATTTGCCTATGAAGGCATTCCTGACACAAGGTACGGTTTTTATTTGAGTTGAATTAGGATATGGGTTGATTGTTCTTTGTGTACATGCTTACTGAATCTGCAAGACCGCACAATCTAATTTCGGAGATTGCCCTTTGAAATGAGCCTTACTTCGAACAATTCTACATACTAAATTACTTTTAAAGTGAATTACCAATAAATAACCATGCCCAGTTGCTTTATCCAAGTATCCATGATACATCATTTAAAGGACAGAGCCAATGTCAGTGATCCTCTCAAACAACTAGAAATATAGAATGCATTTAGTTTTATCACTTTCTAATTAGAATTATTATATTTTGTGGACCAAGGGGGAAAAGAGAACTCACAAATGTCCAGGCACAGGCGCAAAAGATATAAAATTAACTACATGATATTCTGTATTTGGATGTAATGTAAAACAATCATTTTAGTCGAAAAAAACCACAGTACATGTACAATTTATTTGAAGTAAAAACCAAAATTTCCTTAATTGTGTGATGCCTACACATACAAATAGTAAAAAAAATGCCATATCATCCCCACTTCCTTCCGTTTTCTGCCTATTAAACTTGAACATATCTTCAATCTATACCTATTTATTTCTTTTGAATTACCTAACATGACACATTCATGCTAAAAAAAAAAACTGTGGCTAAATAATTTTTGAACTGTGCTATGCCAATACAATTCTTAATGTAGGAAATTCAATGCCTGGTTCATTGATTCAATTACAATAAAAAGATTCCTCAAAAAAAAAAAAAAATAAAAAAAAAAAATTGGAAAAAACAAAAAAAAAAAAAAAAAAGGTACCTGCAGCTTTCAGCAGCAAGACTGAGGCAGGTGGAGTCTTCAAGATAAAAGTGAAACTCTTATCCTGAAAAAAGTTAGATACAAACACAGTTAAGGACCAACTACCCAATCAATTAGATTTATTAAATTCACACCCTTCAGTTCAAAATCAAACTAATTCATCCAAAAACGAAGGAACTCACATCATAGACTGTAATTTCGACAGGAATAATGTAACCAGCCTTATCAGCAGTACGGGCATTGTAATCCTTACAGAACGCCATAATATTCACACCCTTGGCACCCAATGCAGGCCCCACAGGAGGCGCCGGGGTGGCCTTTCCTGCCTCCAGCGCTAACTTCACCAGCGCAACCACTGCCAAATTCCAATCACACACACATAAAAAAAAGGATAAAAAGCATAAAACCGTAATAATTTATACATGGAAGACAATATGGTGGATTCTATACAAAATTTAATGGAAACCTTTCTTGGCTTTGCCCCCAGGTTTAGGAGGAGCCATGGAAATGATAGTAAGAGGCCTTGGAAATGAAGATAGCGGCTGTGTAAAGTGATTGTTGACGAATTGGACGGAAATTTTAGGGTTTGATGACAAATTGGGGGATGAACTGAAGAACAATGAGGATGGAAGAATTCTCTGATTCTTCTTCTTTGCCTCATTATGATAATGAGAAGAAATTGAATTGGCGTGTGAAGATAGTGATGAAGAAGCCATTTTTGACACCAAAGATTGTTGAGAGAGTGCACTGACAGTGGATAACATTCCAAATCATATCAAAATCAAGAAGCAGACTTGGGCCTTAACAACCATGTCATGGGCCTTTTGGAGAGCCCATATCGATAATTTCTGATTAAGAAAAAATGAAAGAAATAGCACTAAATAAATTATCCTTCAAATTTTACTAAGTGTGAGCTTTCATAGTAGAAGAGACGGAGTGATTACCGTTGGATAAAGACACGTGACCTCATTTTAATGGTCGATACGTCTTTTCCTAGATTTCATTAAGTTCTACGATCAGGTCTATTAAATGGTTTTGAAAAGTAGTCACCATATAGATTAAGCTTAAAATCTAAAAAAAGGATATGTCAAGTTGATCGAGAGGTACATGTTATAGAGAAGTCACATCAATCAATCACATAAGATCTTGTACGGAAAATCTTTTATTAGAGGTGAAGAAAGATGATGCATTTGTGTGTTTGAAGGTTGCTCACTTCAGATTAGCACTAAAGCAGGTCGTGGACATCTCGCCTCGACCATGGATGGTTCAGCCTTTACATGGCGCTTGAACGAAGGTGGTACATCACTTTGACTATCGTATTCGATGACTTCAACTAGGCCAGAGTGGATAGCCACAGGGAGTGTGGACCTAAGTTGATTTATTAGTTGACTTGACTTATGCTTGTAGCTTCATCGGATGAGGCATAACAATTTGTATTCGTATTAGTGATATGTTGTGTTTATAAGTTACATACCAAAATTGAAAATGATAGATGCAAAAGGAATGAAGTTTGGGGAATAAAAGGATCTAATGGTGTGAAACAAAGAACCTAAGTATGGATCATGCTAGTGCATAAATTTTGGTAGGAAAATCTTCAATGCAAATGGCATGCCATTGGAGAGAGAATTAAATATTGAGTTCAACACAAAATACAAATCGTAATTCGAATTTGTGGATAAACAATTATGCCCACTTGAAGTTTTGGTACCAAACATGCACAAAAAAAGCTAGATGTAGGACTAGAAGTACCGTTGCGGGACAAAATCGTCTTGAAAAAGAATTCTACTCTTGTCTCGACCAATTCATATCATTTGCATTTCGTACTTTTCGGTTTCGAATTCTTCTCATTTTTTATTTCAATTCAAGTATGGAGAAGGAGAAAAGCTTGAATGGAAGAAATCGATTCTCATTTCATCTTCACGTATTTGTCTTCGGTAAGTCGAAATTCTATTTGATTTCATGCTTATAAAAAAAGGTACGTTGTAAAATATAATGTATGCATGTTTGGAACTTATCCCCAACATTAGTGACATCTAAAAAACATATTAATTGAAAAATAAAGAAAAAACAATAATGATTGGTGGAAATAGGGGGTCACCGAGGAGGGGGTCACGTGACCCCCAACTTTTGAGAATTTTTTTTAATAAAGTCATGTTTGGTATCGATTGAATCTAAATTTTAATCTAAATCAAAGTTAACAATTAATTTAATAATATATTTCACGAAATCCATAACTATTTAACTTTTATCAAAATTTACTAAAATTTTGATTTTAATTTCTACCAAATATGAGCAAAATCAAAATAAATTTGAATTTTTCTCTTACTCTTTTACTCGCGCTTTTTAACAAAATCTTAACCCTTCTAATTTTTAAAATTTGTATATAATTTCTCTACAAATTATCACATTTACAACAAATTTTCACTTTCCAGTCAAATTTTCAAGTAATTAAAATCTAAATTTGCATTTTCTCCTATCAACTGTGTATATGGAATGTGTCTGGACTCATTATATCTTATTTGACTTATATTTTTCCGAAATGTATTTATTTGATTGATTATTAGTATTGAATATTAGTTATATGTTTTTCCTTTCGATTACTTGAATTGATTGTTTGTCAAATACATTATAAGATTTTTAAACGTAAATATGTATTTTCTTGTGATAAACAATATATTAATAAAATGACTCTTCGATATCAAATAGATGAAAATGATTAGCAAAATATTAATGAAGAAATATTTTTTTAAATGTAAATCTGCATTGTCTTAAATCAAGTATAAATCATTCAAAAATCAANTCGATTACTTGAATTGATTGTTTGTCAAATACATTATAAGATTTTTAAACGTAAATATGTATTTTCTTGTGATAAACAATATATTAATAAAATGACTCTTCGATATCAAATAGATGAAAATGATTAGCAAAATATTAATGAAGAAATATTTTTTTAAATGTAAATCTGCATTGTCTTAAATCAAGTATAAATCATTCAAAAATCAAGAATATAGTATTCGATTTGTACATGGTTTGATTGTGTCCCCCTAACCTAAGATGTTTGCCTTGGCCTTTGGGTTAGGGATGGCAAAAAAGCTCGCCGACTCGAACAACTCGGGATCGGCTTGGAAAAAGTTCGAGTCGGACTCAGCTCGAGCTCGGGCTCGGGCTCGGGCTTGGTTACAACGAGCCGAGGCTCGGGCAGAGCCTCATTTTTTTTTTTCTGGCTCGACTAGAGCCCAAAAAAGCTCAGCACAAAAAGTTCGAGTCGAAACCGTGCTTTTTTTATTTAATTTATAACATGTATAAACTGTACAAATTTTAAATTTTTAAAGTAAAAATTATAGATTTGAATAAAAATAAAATAAAAACCCGAGCCAGCTCAGTTCGGGCTCGGCTCAGCGCGCTAAGGCTCGGGTAGAAAGCTCCGACCGAGCCTCATTTTT
>CAIGRQ010276991.1:0-17860 GCA_903798375.1 Fraxinus sp. D2006-0159
ATTTTGAATCTCAACTAATTAAATTATAATATTCACATTCATCTTTTAGTTTATTTAATTTTTAAATTTAACTTAAATCGCACTTGATTATTAATATATGAATGTTAAATATTATTTTTTATAAGTTTAAACTATTTTAATTTAACTGAGTAAACTATTTTAACATATTGATTTTTAATTTTAGAAGTATCGAGACTAATTGTAAGATAATGAATCAAATTAACAAAGATAGATTTATTTTGAATTATTAATATGAACATTAAAAAAATTATTGTTTTCATAGTATTTTATTATTTTTAGATGTATTTTTATATGTTTTCATAGTATTTTATTAATTTTAGAAGTATCGAGACTATATGTATTTTATCATTCACATTTTCCGGGTTGATGATAGGATCGATTTTTAAAACATTGGTCATAGTATATTTTTGAACACTTGTAACAAGGACATAATAAATATATTTTTAACTAAAAAAATTAAATATATAGCATATTACTTATTTTGATAATACCCTTCATTTCATGATTGAAATAAATAAATTTCTAACTCACAAGTATAAATAAATAATATATGAAAAATATATTAGACAAATTTAATTACTTTTAAGTTTAGTCAAACATGTGACATTTCATACTATTTAAATAAGTCATTTATTTTTAATCAATAAAAAATATTTTTTATATAATAGACTAATTTGATTATAAGCGGACTCTTTAAACTTAGTTATATATATTTGTGTGTGAATAACAAGTTATTTGTGTATCATGAATATGAATNGTCAAACATTTGACATTTTAAATTGTTCAAACAAGTCTTTTATAATTAATTAATAAAAATTATTTAGTTATATATATGTGTGTGAAATAAAATATTTAATTTGGTAACGAGTTATTTGTGTATCATGAATATGAATAAAATAAATATATAATTGTTGTAGAGTTTTAAACTAAATTTGAATTGTTGAACATTGGGCTTGGGTTGGAAATGAAGTTAATGAGACTAAAATTAATATTTGGGCTGGGCAAATTTCATTCTTTTAATTTTTCACCATGAGTTTGCTTTTGGGCCTGGGAATGAATTTCTAGGCTGGGCTCATTTTTTTTTTTTAGTTTACCATGAATTTGCTTCTAGATTGGGGGTTGGGCTATAGCCCATCCAAGTCCCATTCTCTCTGCCCCTGAAGCCAGCACTCGATGAGTTGGTGTGGCCGCTTGTATTGATTTTGACAGAATTCATTATTCATAGGACATGTTGGGCAAATCAGTCGCTATTCGTAAGTGTTTACCCAATTTTATTTTATTTTTTAAAAATAAACTTTGTGTTTTGGGCCTTTTTATTTGAGATTGACGATAAACAGCTATTTAAGTTTTTTAAGTTAAAAATCGTGTGATGTTTATTTAATAAAAAATCAGGTATTAATTTAATTATTAATGATATCTTCTATATTTTCTCTCTCTACAAGTTTTTGATTTCTCTCTCTACCCGTTTCTCTTCTTATTCATCGTCACTGGGTTTCATTCTTTATCGGTGTCGGTGCTCTAAACCGGCAACGATCAATCGCCGGTTATCTACTCTATTTGCCTAGCGACACTCTGAAATGCACGTTGTGGCGATGCTTGGATCTGAGAGTAGCTGCAACAAACTATGCGCACTCTTAGATCTTAGCCGCTGCAGCGGCGCTCAGTTAGCCTCAAGTGACCTTTTGTTTTAAGGTTTAGTAGTTGTCATAGGTAGTGGTGGGATTTTACGATAACGACGCTTCAGTTGTTTGATGTGGGTGTTGGGAAACGTTGATGCAGTTGGTTGATGATGTCACTGCAGTTGTTTGGTATTGGTATTGATGTCGTGGTGTAGTGGTGCTGGGTTTGGTGACTCTTATAGATAGATGTTGTGAGATAACTAGACAGTGGTGTGGTGTTTTTGAGATTGTAGTTTTTGAGATAGTGGTATGGTTCAATGTTGTGGTGGCGGTGTAGTGGTGGCTTTTCCGGTTTGCATTGGTGTTGACCAATTGGTGGACCTTCACAAATAAAAAAACTGACTTCCCTATGACTTTTGATTTTGGGCAACAAAATAAGGCATGTGCAGAATCTTCATAGCCATGTCGTTGTCTATTGCATAAAGTCTCAATTGTCAAGGGACGGGGGAGGGGTAGGCCTCGAGCCCATTTGTTTTCTTAAGTGAATTTTTTTTATGTATCAATCCAGTATAAAATTTTATTGTCCTCCTAGCTGTTGCCCTATCAATCGGGAAATATTTCTCAAGTAAAGAATTGTAATGGTTGAGGCTCAAGTTCAACCAAAACCAACTAAACTTCACTCAAAACACAATTGAATATAATCAGCTGGGAATCAATAACCCAAGCTGGAACTTCATTAATTGAACGAATTGAAATTAGACCAAAAAACTAAATGTAAATTGTATTTCATTGATTGATACATTCTAATACAATGCATGGGATTTCAAGTAATACGACATATATAAAAGAGAAGTTATGGATCGGTAGAGGAATAGGGGAGAAACAGAGAAATTGAGAGAAGGTTCAGGCAGGGAGAAGGGGAGAGAAAAGGATAGACCGACAGAGGTAACCAAGCTATAAGTTTCAATGTTTATGTTTGTTTAATAAGTAAACAAATTAATATTTAAAGAAAATATAATGTCAAAATCCACATTATATTTTTATGTTCGATACATTCTTGTATGAATAATACTGGAAAATATAATTAACAATGTTATGACTTGTTACTAGGTATTGTCACGTGGCCATCTTAAAGAGGCCCATTATCTGAACCCCTATTGTTAGATGAGGCCCACGCTGATCTGAGGGGCATTCCTAGATCCGAGGCCATTCAGCCAGTGACAGTCCACGTGCAAAGATTGAGTTCATGATGAAGATCTTATTTGAATGATTGACGTGACCTTAGTAAAAAGTATATTTGTGTCTTATCTTGTTAATGTAAGAGCATTTAATACTTTTAAAAGATAGGAAGGTCAATTTGATGGCTAGGATTTGATGCCTCGACCGATAAGATGAGGACATATGTAATTTGATCCAAGGGTCACCATCTCATTTGTAACACTACAAATACCCCAACCATGTAACAATTGAGGACTACTGAAACTTTAAATACTCAAAACAATATATTTTACTCTCTTGTGCTACGATATTACAATGACAAATCTTGTTTTCATCGATTGATCATTATACAATATTGTTTCATAAATCTAGTCGGAACCCGAACAAAAACATCTCGTATCGTTGAGCTCCTCCCACGTTCAAACTTTGGAGCGATCATGACCGTCATCGGCATTAACGTGTTGGATTTAGCTTACGTATGCACGAGTGGGTCTGACATCTGTTGAGCTCATTCTTTGAGGTCAACAGATTGGCGCCGTCTGTGGGAAATCACACCATAACCACGAGCAACCCCGTGGGAAAAGCTTTATGAGAAAATAGTTCGGGCATCCCCCTTGAAAAATGATTTTTTCTTGAAAAGGGAACAAGAGGAAGCCCCTGAAATTTGAGAAATTCTAAGGTTTTTAAGCTTAAAAGGAGAAGAGTTTAGATGAAGAAGCCCCTCCCAGGCACGTGAGGGAAAGTGATGATGAAGTTCCTGTCTAGTCGTCCCACCACCATCATAGACGAGGTGGGAGAAGGATGTTGGCCCAGTTTAAAAGAGAAATGGCGACAATGGCAGCCAACATGAGGAGTATTACCAACTAAAATTTAGCCATGCAGGAATTATTGATGTAAATGCAAGGCTATGGAGGACGTCCAATCCCTCCTTTTGGCCCTCAGAATTAATACCAATAGGAAGAAGAAGTGCAAAGCCAAAGATCCCATCCTCCCAGTCATGCTAGAGGAGCTAGCCCCATTGAAAGGGAGGTAGGAGTTGATATCTCTTCAAACTATGCTTTTGGACCTACAAAGGCCCCATTCAACATGGAGGACAACTTTCCTCCAGAATATGAACCAAAACATAGGCCTCACTGGTCCACCAATGTGTTTGATTGGCTAAGCCCAGCAGAACAAAGACATAGGCAGCAACGTAAAACACTAGTGCCTCAAAATAGACCCTAGCCCCTACCTCCAGAGATTTGGAAACTGGAGGAAAGATAATAATATGTCCCCCGATTTATGCAGCCTCGGCATGAACGTCGAAGGAGGGATAAGGATGCGGAAATCAGGCAGGACCTTCTGCACCACTACCAAGGTATGAGGCTGATGTAAATCATGATTTGGATGGCCTCCAAAGATCTTGTTACTTGGATGATGATGATGATAACCTGCCATTTTTACAAGAGCTGATGCCCAGGTGCCGAGCCACTATGTGATGCCCAAGATACCAAAATATGATAGGAGAGGTGACCCAGCTGAGTATTTGAATAACTTTAAGATGCACATGAGCTTGAGAGGCACCACCCCAACTGTGAAATGCAGAGCCTTCCATTTGACTCTTGGAGGAGCAGCTGAAATTTGGTATAGCAGGCTACCACCTGGGAGCATCATGAGTTGGCCAGAATTTAAGACCACATTTTCAAAGAGATTCATAGTAAGTAAAGAAGGAGAGGCCCCCATCCAGCGCCTTCGGGACATGAGGCAGCAACTCGATGAGACTTCTTATCCCACTTCACAGATAAAATGACATATTGTGTTCAAGTCACTGATCGTGAAGCTCTATCGGTGCTAAGAGGAGGCCTGAATATGAACACCTTATTTTAGAGAGATTAAAAAATTAGGATCACACGACCTACGATACCCTTTTGGAAATGATGAGACGAGAAATTATCAACGAGGAGTTGTCAAACATAGGAACATGGCTAGTAGAGGCCTCCAGCCCCAATAGAGGCAGAGTGAGTGATGACCTACCTCCCACCGATGGACTACCAATGGGATCAATACGGCATCGACATTGCCCCTAGCTCTGGCGAAGCACTTATCATAACTACCTTGAACACCGTGCCAACATTAGCTTATGAAGATGTACCCGCAACGAACCCTCAAATGAATGAGCCTACGTAGTAGGCCCCCCTTAGAGGACGAGGTCGAGGGAGAGGTCTGGGACCTTGAAGCAGGTCGAACCCTCAAGAATACTGCACTTACCATCATTCTTATAGCCACAACATTGTTGATTGTAGAGATATTTCCTAACATCCTAGAGGTTTGAATTCCAGAAATGACAACCGGGATCATTCTAGAATAAGAATAGGCCCCCGCCAAGGTATGACCAACAGCCTAGACAAGATGAGGCCGCTTCCCGCCATCGGGAAATCCCCCGACGGAGGAGGGAGCATGAAAAGGATAAAAATCAAGATGGATAACAACAACGAAGAGGCCACCGAAACTGAATGGAAAATGCCCCCATCAAAAAGATTGATACCATTTTTGAGGCCCTTATGTTGGAGGAGAAACGAGAACTCCCAAAGGAATTATTCTCGAGAGGCAAAAGGTCCTCCACTAACCAGCTACACAGTGAACAATGGCTCTCAAAGGAATCAGTCACCTCATATTATGTTCACACATGAAGATTTTGAAGGTGTCCACTACCCCCATTGTGACATCCACCTCTGATAAAATGATTTTGGACCACGAGTTGACCCCCATCAGCACCCCTCTATACGATTTTACTGGAGATAGCATAATCCCGATGGGTAAAATCACACTAGCTGTGGAGATGGGAGAGCTGCCCTTATTGAACTTCATGGAATTCTTGATTGTTGATAGTAGGTCCACCTACCACGAGGTATTGGGGAGGCTAGCATTGAAAGACCTTGGAGTCGTCACCTCCATCCACCACCTATGCATGAAATTCCTAACTGATCAGGGGGTGGCAATGGTGAAAGTTGACCAAAGAGGAGCCCGAGAATGCTACCTGAACTTCGTGATGAAAGCTGAGCTTAGGGACATGAACATAGTGATTGGTGTCATGGACTGGAGATGCCAACATTTGACAAAATTGATCCCCGCGTTATAGAAACTGAATCCCAAACAGCCCCGATGCAGGAGTTAGAGAGTTTCCCTGTAGATCATTCGGACCCCACCATACTATTACAGGTGGGCAGGGCCCTGGCCCCAGAATTTAAAGAGAAACTCAAGAAATTTTTATGTGAGAACCGTAACATCTTTGCTTGGAGGCATGAGGATATGGTGGGCATCGACCCCAGAGTCTGCTGCCACCACTTGAAAATTGATCCTAAGATTACATCGCACACACATAAGAGAAGGGCTCTGAATCCTAAACGATATGAGGCCCTCAAGGAAGAAGTGCAGAAATTAATTAAAAATGGCTTCATCAGGGAGGCCCTCTACCCGAAGTGGGTCTCTAACCCAGTCTTAGTAAAGAAGCATAATGAGAAGTTGAGAGTATGCATCGACTTTTCCAACCTTAACAAGACCTATACTAAGGATAGTTTTCCATTCCCAAGGATAGATCAACTGGTGGACTCCACCACGGGGCACGAGTCTTTAAGCTTCATGGATGCCTACTCTGGCTATAACCAAATTCCCATGCATCTAGGTGATGAGGAGCATATCCCCTTCATAATGGATGGGATACATTACTACTACAAGATGATCCCCTTCGGGTTAAAAAATGTAGGAGCTACTTACCAAAGGCTCGTGAACAAGATGTTCGCCGATCAATTTGGTAGTACGATGGAGGTCTAAGTGGACGACATGCTTGTCAAAAGCTTGAAGGTTGGTGACCACATAACTCACCTCAACGGAGCTTTTCAAGTCTTACGAAAGTACCGTATGAGGCTAATCCCCCTCAAGTGTGTATTTGGAGTTGCATTGGGCAAGTTCTTAGGGTGCATGGTCAACCAATGGGGCATAGAGGCAAACCCTGAGAAAATACAAGCATTGATTGAGATGAGGTCCCCTTAGAATTCGAAGGAAGTATAAAGCATGATCGATCGGGGTAGCCGCTTCATATAGAAGGCCACAGATAAGTGCTTCCCATTCTTTAAGGTGTTGAAGGGAGGCAAGAAGTTCTAATTGACCGATGAGTGTGAAGAAGTCTTCCAAGGGTTGAAAAAGCACCTAGGTCAAGCCCTCCCTCCTATCAAAGCCCAAGTTTGGGGAAGTTTTACAACTTTACTTTGATGTCTCCCATAAGGCCATAAGTGCTGTACTGAAGAGGGCTCATCCCAGTTACCAGTCTACTATATCAACAAGTCTTTGCTACCCCTAAAACACATTATCCAGATATGGAGAAGTTGGCTTTAACGTTGATAACTGCATCCCGCAATTTGAGCCCCTATTTCCAGGCCCATGCAATCCATGTGTTGACAAGCTTCCCGCTCAAGCAAGTATTGCAAAAGCCTGATGCCTCGAGAAGGTTGTTGAAATGGGCCGTAAAATTGATCGAATTTGAGATCTTCTTCAAAGCAATAATCGCCATTAAGGGCTGGGTTTTGGCAGACTTTGTGGTGAAATTCGCAAATGTCCCCGAAGTGGACGTAATAATGGAGCCCACCGAGCCTCCCACTTGGAACATGTTTGTGGACGGCTCATTCGGAAAAATAGTGATGCGAACCCCGTAGCAACGGCGACTACGAAACCCACAACTAGATTGATGCAACACCAATTAAATTCGGTTTTAGATTTGAACCCAACAAAATGAACCAAAAAACCCAACGATAATAGAGATGCGTTGAACCCCTTGATCACAAGATGAAGAACTCAACAATTCGATGTTTGAATGCCACAATATTCTGATCTTGATAAGTTCGGTATGTCTATGAAAGAACACAAGTTTTTGAAGCAAATCTTCGAAAGAGAGAATTCTTATTAAATCATTATATCAAAAATTAAGTTACAATGGAAGGGAAATCCTATTTATACTAAACCTAGAAAATAAGGCATGCATAATCTCATAAATAAGGTAGGAGACTGACTAAATATAGAATTCTAACAATTATGAAAAATTCAGGAAAAAGGAAAATTTCACAATTTTTTTTGTTCCTTGCGACTGCAAGGTATATTTGGTCGCGGCCGCAAGGAACAACCGAAAAAGCCCATTTGAGTTTCGGTATATGCCTTTGCGGCCACAAGGCTATTATGTCTATACGGCCACATAGGCATAAATTTCAACCCTGCTTTCTCCCGCTTCTATCCNGTAAATGTATAGTTTTTATCATCTCTTTGAAGTCTCAAACTTGGCTCAAATCTCTCTCCAACATGCTTCGGATTCATGATAAAAAATGGCGTACCCCGGATCAAATCAAATAGGCTTGAGCGCAGGTGTGGTATGGTGAGCCCTGACGACCATAAGTTGAATAGCACTGTGCGATTTAGATTTAAAGCCACCCACAATGTGGCTGAATATAAGGCCCTACTTGCCGGCTTAAGGCTAGCCAAGGAAATGCAAGTAAAGAGGCTGCTCATTAACAGGGATTCCCTATTTATTGTAGGCCAAGTGAATGACAATTTCGTACCTCGGGATAAAGCCATGGCCGCCTACCTCAAATTGGTAATGAGCATACTCCCCTCTTTTAAGAAACTTGAACTAGCTCAGATCCCACGTGTTGAAAATGCCCATGTCGATGCTCTGTCTAAGTGGCAGTAGCAAGGACTTTGAGTTATTGACGGTGGTACCGCTCAGCACCTATTGAGGCCATCCACCTCGGCAGAGGTAGTGATGTGGGTAGAATAAACCCCAACTTGGATGCAACCCCTCATATCCTATCTCAAAGATCAAATTTTGTCGGAACAAAGAAGAGGCCTACAAGCTAAGGAGGAGGTCCGCTCATTTTTTGTTAGTGGATGATATTCTTTACAAGCGTGAATTCTCTTCGTCCCTTCTTCGGTGTGTAGGAGAAGAGGAAGCCAACTACATACTCTGTTAAATTCATAAGCATATTTGTGGCAACCACTCGGGTGTACTTTCTTTGGCCAGAAAAGTATTGAGACAGGGATATTATTGTCCCACCTTGAAAAATGATGCCATTCAATTTGTCCGAAAATGCGACAAATGCAAACGTTTCTCCCACATCCAAAGGTAACCCTCCCAGGAGTTAAGTTCGGTGTCCTGCCCTTAGCCCTTCAACAAGTGGGGTGTGGACCTCATTGGCCCCTTGGGTAGAGGAAATGCTAATTTAGCCATTGTCGCAATTGATTACTTCACAAAGTGGGTGAAGGCCAAACCCCTGGCAAACTTCACTAAAGCAAATACTTCCAAATTTTTGTGGAAGAAAATAATATGCCAGTTTGGTATATCCCATTCGATCATCTCGGATAATGGAAAGCAATTTGACAAGAAGGTAAGAGAACTTTGTGGAGCTGGGAATTTGGAAGCATTTCTCTATTCTTTATCATTCCCAGGCTAATTGGCAAGTCAATGCTGTGAATAAAACCATAAAACACACTCTGAAGAGGAAGCTTGATACAATAACAAAGGCCAGGATGGATGAGTTGCTCCAAGTGTTGTGGGAAATTCGAACTACATGTGGGACTCCTTTCTTAATAACCTAGGGTATCGATGTAATGAGCTCGTGGAGGTGGGATTGCCTTCCCCTCGAAGGTTGAGTTTCAATGAGATATCAAACGACAAGCTCAAGAGATGTGAGCTTGATTTCTTAGAAGAAAAGAGGGATGACTCATGGTTGAGATTGGCAGCCTACCAAAGGGAGATGACCCGATACTATAATGCCAAGGTGAAGAAAAGGTCCTTCCGGGTAAATAACTTGGTGCTTCGGAGAGTGTTCTTATCTTCCAAGGAGCCAAGAATAGGCACCTTGGGACCAAACTGGGAAGGACTACCGCACTGAAAAAGAGATTCGACCTGTTACCTATTGGATCAAAGACATAAATGTAAATGTTCAACCTTATCCATAGAACGTTGAGCACTTGAGGATGTATTACCAATGAATGTAATCTATGGCTGGAAGTTTTTCCTAGCCTTTGCAAAATGAATAAAATATTTATTTTAATAGAGTAGCGTTGTGTGGGAACCTCAGAGAAGAGGATGGAGTCCCCAAAGGGACCACCTCGTTTGAACTCCGAGGCGTACATCACATGCCTCTCTTGGACGAGGCTAAACATCCAGGGAGAAGCCTTTACATGGGTGAATCATCCTTTATGTAGAGAAGTGTAGGTGCCTCGGAGTAGAGGATTGAGTCTCCAAAGGGAGTACCTCATTTGCACTCCGAGGTGTACATCACATGCCTTTCTTGGGCGAGGCTAAACATCCAGGGAGAACCATGTAGTTAAGTTGACAAGATGAATGATGAATTACAGTTAAGTTAAAACCTTCAAGTTATTTAGGTACTCCATTCATTTAAAGTTCAAAGTTCAATTATACAAGGCTTGAAAATTAAACAGTTAGAAGTAGCTCACAGTTAAAACCTGATTGAAGTTCAATTCAATTGATGTTCAAATTGCATCTAGTTATGGTTAGTCAATTTTCGAAGTCCTCTTACTTAGAAGAAAAATAATAAAGCTATAGACAGTACAAGGTGAAATTTTTCATTTATTGAATAAAGAGATAGTTACATCAGGAGGCTCAAGGCATTACAAAGATGTAAACAAATAAATGACCTAGGCTACTGCTGGGAAAGTGGAGGAGCCTGCGCTTCAGTAGCAGGAGCATCAATTGTCTCAGTCACTTCTCCTAGAACCTGTTCATTAGGGACCTCAATCACTCCCGTTTCCTCAGTTGGGGTCTGAGGTACTTCTTCTTCGATGAATTCAGCCTTAAGTTCAGAAGCATTTAGTCTAGGATAGAGCTCATCGACCCTGTCCACCACTTCATTATAGGCCAACCTCCTCAAGTAGATAGCAAAGCATTGATACTCATCCGTCAAGTGGAAATTGGCAATGTAATTTCTCACTGCAATTTCACACACTTCGAGAATGTCAGTTTCATACTTCTTCACCTCCTCTCCATACCACTTGAACTGCTTCTCCATGAAGTCATTTGAGTCCTTACACCAAGTAAGTTCGAGGCTCACTTTCTCTAGTGCCTCTGTAGTGAGCTTCTGGTGGTTATAAGAGATTTCGACCTTCTTTATCAATACAGCCACCTCACACTGAAACTCATGAACCTCCTTCTTAAGAGCCTCGATCTCAGCTAAGACAGAAGCTAGCTTGGCATCGTCTTCTATTTTTTGGGCCCTCAGTTCAGTAGCCTCTGCCTTCTCCTTTTTTAGTTCGACCTCAGCAGCATTCAGTTTTTCGTACGAGGCCCTGTTCCTCCTTTGAATGTCAGATAACACTTCTTGACATTCCAAGGCCACTCCAAAGGCCCTTTCACTTTGACTTACCAAAGTGGTAGTGAGGTCCACCACATCACAGGTGGACACATAATTTTGCCACCGCTCCGTCCAGAATCAGTTAAAAACCTTAGTACCACTCCGAACTTCGACTGGCAGCATTTCTAGAATTGCTGGGACAGTCTTATCATCCCTCCTAGCTTGGAAGTTTCTAGACTTACCTGGGGTCCTCTCTATTTGGCTTTTTTTTAGAAGTCTCTGAAGCTGAATGAGTTTCTTTTTTGCTTTCTTCATCGACTTTTCGAGCCTGATCCACTTTGGCATCTTTTATTGAAGATTGGAGATGTTTTAGCTGCTGAAAAACCCCTTTCTCACAATGGGACACAGTGATCCCAAAGCTCCTGATGATCCACTGGAGTGGACGAGCTTCCTCTTTTTCCGAGGCTCCTCCATTTTTCCTTTACCCATATCAGAGGCCACCTAAGCCTTATTAGGAGCTTCTTCATTTGCTCCCTTCTTAGCCTAGTCTTTACTGAGGCGTTCTCGCTTAGACTTCACTTGTTTCGCCCCAGAGGAGGAAGGCTTCAGAGCTTTTTTGCCAGTGATGGCAGTGGTCTTAAGGATAGTAGCCATGTCAGGTACTGGGTACTCATTCTTGGCAAATTTATCTGCAAATATGAAGGAAAAAGTTAGAAATTGCAACAAAAGTGAATGTAAACTTAACAGAAGCAAAATGTTCTCTTACCCTTGGAGGCCATCAATCCAAAATCCAGGAAATAGCGGCTTCGTTCAAAGAGACGGGCAAAGCTTTTGATCTTCGGAGATTGTTTGTAAATGTCTTCAATCACGTCCTACTAAGCCTTGTCAAGCTCGTATCTAGAACCAGAATCTGTAAAAAAAAAAAAAAATAGAAGAAATTAGTACAAAGAAGTTGGGAATAAATTAAAAAGTTGTAAGGCGCGGTATTCACAGGCTTCGTAGTACTGGGTTAGCACAGTACAAGCTGGGACAACGCTTCCTTCAACCATCTGCCACCTGTCCCTAACCCAGAACCAAGACTCTTTCTATCCTTTGATAGAGGTAGGGAGTCCCACTACGAGGAAGAATGAGACCCCCAAGGGGTAATGTAGTACCACCCCTTGGAGTCGTCCTTCCCAATGACCTAAGCTTGAAAAATTGTTTAGAGGACATGTAGATGCATGTCCTCGCCTAAAGAGACCTCCTTCCGGAGGAAGTAGGCCCCAACTAATTGGCTCCACCCAGTTAGTAAAACTTGGATGAGGGCAACATGAAATTCCTCAGTACCGCCATAAAGAAGGGGTGCAGAGGTTGACGCACTTATGCTTTCAGTAGGAATTCACTTATGGCCACACATCCCGACCTCGGAAAATAGGCTCGTTCGTGGGCCTCGGGAACTAGTAATTCTACATAATGTGGTATACAATATGTTTCCCTAAACTTCGCTAATTTGGAAGAGGTTATACAAGACGGGATTTTTGCAACCCCCAATCCGCCTCATAATTTATGGGCTCCTCGCTTATTAATATACCACTCCTTCGACTCTCCCTGACCTAGCCACAGTAATGGCCATGTATGCCTTGATAGACATGATTATTCGAAGAAAAAGATGAAGATTTGTAGAAACTTAAGAAAAATTTGGAAAACCCCATATTTCACAAGAAAGTACCTAAACAAATGGAGGTTTAGAAGACTCGTCGAAGATTGATTGCCAGAAAACTTTGAAAGAAAGATCGAGAGAATTCGAAGAATATTTTGTAAAGGTAAAAGTTTTAAAATGAAAAGGTTTTGGCTTTTATACAAAAAGGAGGGTGGATCCTAGCCATTGGATCAAGGCTCAGTTAATCAGAGACGTCCAAATCTGTGTTTAATCCGAACCACATAATTGAAACGGGTTATTACATCAACGCCTCTGATTAATTCATGGGATTCACGTATTGGCTTTGGCGCGTGAATGCTTCCAATCAATTATGCATGCTCATAATTGGCCATCATTGCACATTTAATGCTACGACCGTAAGTGTATTGAAAGTTGTTTCGATGCAGCTACCCCACCTTGGAAATAAGCAAAATCGTCAAATCACGTACACCAATATCCATATTAACAAATTTACAGTTCAGCCTCAAGCGGTTCAATTGTGGACTCATCTCAGCTTCAAAAGTAACTTTAGCTTCGGCTAGTTCAATTGTGGACTCGCCTCAACTTCAAAAGTAACTTCAGCCTTGGCCAGTTCAATTGTAGACTCGCCTTAGCTTCAAAAGTAATTTCAGACTCGATAAACACTTTAGCCTTGGCCAGGTCAATTGTGGACTCACTTCTTGCCTTAGCTTCAAAAGTAACTTTAGCCTCGGCTAGTTCAATTAGTGACTCGCTTCAGCTTCAATGTTGAACTGAGCTGTCAATGGACACAACCCCAATATAAATATCCACTCCAAAGTAGGCCATGCTTAAATTGCTTGTTAAAACTCCATGCATGACATAAATATCCACACATGGACTTGGGGGACTAGTATGATGGACTACAAATTTTAAAAACTTTTTTTTAACTTCATTACTGAAGTCCACGCATGACATAAAATAATCACAAATGGACTTGGGGGGCTATTGTTATGACTCGTTACTAGGTATTGCCACGTGGCCATCTTAACGAGGCCTATGTACATTCGAAGCCCATTATCTGATGCCTATTATTAGCCAAGGCCCATACTGATCCGAGGTGCATTCCTGGATCTGAGGCCCTTCAGCCGGTGGCAATCTATGTGCGAAGATTGAGTTCATGATAAAAATCTTATTTGAATGATTGATGTGACCTTTGTAAAAAGTGTATTTGTATATTGTCTTGTCAATATAAGAGCATTTAATACTTTGAAAAGATAGGAAGATCAATTTGATGGCTAGGACTTGATGCCCGGTCAAGGAGATGAGGACATACGTAATTTGATCCAAGGGTCATCATCTCATTTGTAACACTATAAATACCTCAACCATGTAACAATTGAGGACTAATGAAATTTTAAATACTCAAAGCAATATATTTTACTCTCTTATGCTACAATATTACAACGATAAATCTTGTTTTCATCGATTGATCATTATACAATATTGTTCCATAAATCTCGCTGAAACTCGAACAAAAACGTCTCGTGTCGTGTCGTTCAGCTCCTCCCCAGTTCAAACTTTGGAGCGATCCTAACATTCGATCGGCATTAACGTGTTGGATTTAGCTTACGTATGCACGAGTGAGCCCGGCATCTGTTAAGCTCATTTTTTTGGGGTCAACAAACAACATTCTATTTATATTTTTCCTTTAAGGTTGTCTTGAGGGGCTGAATTTGTGTGGAAGTAATTAACAATAGGAGGTAAGTTTTATTAAGAAATAATAATTCAATCTCCAGTTGGCTATCTTAATTGTGTAAAATATATGCATTTTTTTGAGCCCCTAAACTTCTTCTCTAGTTTCTTCTTCATGGCTTCCTTCATTTGTAAATGAAGATACATAGTTATAGGACAAGATTAAGGTCAAGTCCATGTCCTAGAAGGTTTCCATAAAAAGGTTTATTAGGAAAAGGAAACAAAGTAATTTACGTCCCATATAGCCATACTATTGCATAGTACAATTATTGCGAATATGCGAAAGCGTGATTATAAACCAAAACATTCTACTCCTAGAAATTAACTCCTTATTACAAGTTTAAATTCTTGTGATTGCATGGTTATAAATTCCACCCTCTTCCAAATTGATACAACTTGGTCCCTATTTTTCTCATTTATTCTGCTTGAGTCCATTTTTTTTTTCTTTTCACATTCAATCTATCTTTAATTCAATAGAAATTAGTTCTCAACATTTTTAATCATCCATAGTCGATCTCATGAAGGTTTTTAAAACTTGCTATTAGATCCTAAACTTTTCATATGTCGAATTTAGCTTCCGAAACTTGTGAATTACTTTTTTTCATGCCAATTGCATCCAAATGCATCAAAGTCGGGATTTACCTAGAATTAACATATTACACCTAAGTTAGATAGATATCTACTCAATTAATCACAGATAAGCAAATAAAGAATCCACAAATAAATGCATAACATGAACTTATCGTACGTATAATTTCTCAATCCGAATGTAGTTGAATATGTTGAAAAAATGGCTTAGTGGGATACTTTTGTCACAATTTTGAGTGGGACCCATTTGTTCATTTTGTAATATCAAAGTTGATTTATGTTCTCTTCCGTGAAAACATTAAAATCATATATTTACTTGACAAAAATGATATTAGGGTGAATGAGAAATTGGAGCTCATAGTTTATAAATTGGAAAAAGTTTTTGTGTTGGAGGAAAAATTAATTAAATTTGTCCAACATTGGAAGTTTAAAAAAGTAAAGACTACTTTATATATGCTTACACATTGAAAGAGTGTAATCATGTATAGTATAGAGACTCTCTCCACATGTATGCACAAGGGGTGCATATCACGGACCGAATTGTACATCGAGTCTTGGACTTGTGTGCGAACGTGACTTGCGTATATGAATGTCAAACCAAACGACCAAAAATTGATCCCTTAGGAGTGTCTAAATTTTGCTTTTATTTTCTATTTTTTGCTTTCTTCAACTGACCTTTTAACCTCTAGCACTTATGGTGATGTGACGAATACATTTTAAGGACACTGTATTTACACAGGCTTTAGTTTACTAATTTCTTATCTTCAGTGACTTGATATGAGCAGTATATTTCAACAATCTTCATCTTGGCGAATATCCACTCATTAGAATAAACAATGGAAAAACATAATTTGAGAAAACATCATCTGTGACCAATAGGTTGTGACATCTCCCCTCTAACATCTAAAGATGTTAATCGAGTTCAATCAATTCTTGAACTTACCCATGACAACGGGTTTTATCAACATGTCTGTTACATTCTTAAAGTGTGGACTTTCAAAAGTAGTAGTTTATCGAAGAAACCATTTCCCAAATCCCGTGAAACCTCACATCTATATGCTTAGTCTTTGCATGATACACTTGGTTCCATGAGAAATAAATGACACTCTGACCCACATTTAAATTAAGCTCCATATTGTTGAACATCCAACACATTGACCATTCCTATAAGCCACAAAACTTCATTGGTAGCCTCGACCATTACCATATACTTTGCATCAATCGTAGATAATGCAACCATAGACCAAATCATAAACCTCCAACAAATATGTTCACTTGCTATAGTAAATAATAGCATGTAGTCGATCTCCTATCATCCAAGTCCCTAGCATATTCGGAATCCACATATCCCACAATTAAAAGATCATTTTGTTGCGTACTAAATGTAATGCCATAGTCTATAGTACCCCTCAACTATATAAAAATTACTTTACTGCATCCTGGTGCTGTTGTCTTGGACTTGCCAAAACCTAGCTCACCACACTAACATCTTGTGCCAAATTCGATCTTGCACAAACAATAGTGTACATTAGACATCCTACTGACCTAGCATATGAAACCTTTGACATGTCTTCATTTTCAACATCTATCTTTGTGCATTGAGCTGTAGACAATCTAAAATGATTCGCTAAAGGTATACTCATTGGTTTTGCATTACCTTTGCCGAACCTCTCTAACACCTTCTCAACATAATTGTGCTAAGATAACCATAATTAATAGGAATCTCATTCCCTATGAATCTCCATCCTAAGAATATTCTTTTCCACACCCAAATCCTTCATATCAAATTATCTTCTCAACAAAATCTTGCTGACCTCACTCAGACTCATCACAACAATTAATATATCATCTACATAAAGTAACAAAAATAAAATAAAAGAAACATCGTCAAGGCTCTTTACATAAACACAATCATACTTGCATCTCCTGTAGCCAATCCTGATCATGTAGGAGTCAAATTGCTCGTACCACTACCGTAGAGACTGCTTTAGCCCATAAAGTGATCTCCTCAATTTACAGACCAAATGCTCCTATCCAAGTTGACTGAACACTTCTGGATACTCCATGTAAATCTTCTCTTCTAAATATCCATAAATAAGGTGTCTTTACGTCCATATGTTCTAACAGCATTTCTAAATGTGCTACTAAAATCAACGTTGCCCTGATGGAAGTTTGTCTAAATAAGGGCGAGAAAATCTTATCATAATAATGCCTTTCCTATGTGAGTAACCTTTTGCCACCATATGAGCCTTGAAATTTTTCCCTTCCTTCTGAAATACCGCATATTTCTTCTTCTACACCTATTTGCATCATATTTCCCCATCTCTTCTAGAAGCTCCTCTAATTGCCAAGTCCGATTCTTATGTAGAGACTCCATCTCTTCTACCATAGTACCTATCCAATAGCTCTTCTCTTGCTGGCCACAACCTCTTGAAATGTAGTAGGATCTCTGCTACTAATAATAAGTGCATAAGAAACCAAATCTTCAAAACCATACTTAGTCGGTGGCCTGACAGTACTTTTGGGTCTATCTGTCGCTATACTATGATGTTCATGATCTCTTGAGCTAGAACTTTCTGTATTCTACACATTATCCACTATAAGATGGGCGTCTAGCTCTATATGCATTAATTGTTTCATTATTGGTACAGTTTTTTGGCACCTATTTTTCTTCTCCCTTAGTGTGC
>CAIGRQ010277059.1:0-11104 GCA_903798375.1 Fraxinus sp. D2006-0159
ATGATATCTGTGTGATGAATAACCACTATTGATGTTTGAATCATTGTACCAAGGTAGAGTATGAAAGGAAAATTGTGGCACAATGATACAATGACCCAATAGGCTGAAAGATTTGGCCCAGCTGGAATTTAATTGAAAGCCTAGCAACTGATTTGTTTTGTAAACAATGGCGCAGAGACATGTTTTGGAAAGGAGAGACTAAAATATTGTTTTACTTACCATTTTAACTGAACGGTCCGGATGTCACCAAGTGTAACCTCCATCACCATTGGATTGGGGACCTTATGGAGACTCCTATAAATCCGTTTCTAGGGTTTGATTATTTCACTTGGCTTTGAGATCCTTCTTCTCAATTTTTCTGCGCCGCTCTCGAGTTCTCTTCTTTTATGAAATCAAATATTCTCATTTGATTTCTTGTTTTTCCTCTAAAAGTTGTATAATCTTTAGTGATTACTTGAGTAAAATTTGTTCTTGTGTGAACCTTGTACTGCGAAGAGAGAACTCGTAATTGTGATATCAAATGGTCCAGTTTGAGTGCTATCCTTTTGTATCTTTACTTTGGGTTGTGATTCGAGCATAGGGGTGTTCTCTCTTGTGTGATTGAAGCACTGGCTTAGGGAGTTTGGCATGTGGGCTTGCTATAAAAGATAAGTTCATTTTCAGTTAATTTCTTGAAGTTCAAATTTCAGTTTCTGTTGTTTTTTTGCAGTTCATATTGTGTTCGATTTTACAGTTTATAGTTCTTGTGATTTCGGCTCTTATTGTTCATATTTCGGTTCAGTTTTAGTTTATGATTTGCACATATATTTTGTTGACTTGTAAACTAATCATAGTGAACTCCTCCCAACATATATCTTACCCATAATTTTTTATTTTTTTGTTTGGGAAAGAAAAAAAAAATTGTAGGCACAAGCCATTATGCTATTGAAAAACTTGAAATAAATTATAGTCATACAATACATCGTTTTGTGGGGAAAAGTGAACTTCGCCTACCGATCTTAATTTGTCAAAGGAAATTTTGTAGAGAAAGGCTAAATTTCTTGTAGTGCTACATAACAGATTGCTTTCTTACCAAGCCATCTTGGCAAGCTCCTCAACTTCGAAACATTCGAAGCAAAGATCAAAATTCTTTTATTGTATTGGAAATATGTTCTTTTTCTTTTTCTTCTTCTTTTTTTCCTTCCGGGTTTCTTCTCATTCTTCTTTGTCACCTAAGGTAGAGATCGGAGGTATTTGGGCCCCAATAATGATGTCAAAATTTCGATCGTTAAATCTTGCAAGTTTATGGTATCGTAGCCAAACAATAAAAAATGAAGAAGAAATCCCTATGAGGACTAAGTACTTAATTTAGTTTTCTCCAACTAATGTAACTAAAAATCTGGAAGCATTTATAAAACACAACTAATGGAACAAATACTAGGCCTTCGAATCCCTCTACATTTATCCATCTTAATATCAATTTAAGATTTAGTCAACACATATTCGAATATGAAGATCAATGTTCTTAATTTGTTAATCATCTCTCTAGAGTAGAACTAAACATTTTCTCATATATAACAATCATATATCTCTACGGAAGATGTGAACATGCAAAAGAACATAAAAGGGTTATACAAAACTTCATCTCTATTCCCTTTCAGACTTTACAATGATTGATCTTATGTGCCAAATTCCTATTCCTTTTCTCGAATATCAAAGGAAATTACAAGATAATTTAACTAATAATTAATTAACTGAAAAGTATTAAGTTCCTGACAACCACTCAGAACCAAACACATACTTTAATGTCAAAATTCAGAATTAAATATCAAAACTTCAAAATTATGGTTTACTTGGTATGAACAATTGGAAAGAAGTTGAAAGAAATTTTGAAAGTCTTAAATCTCGTCAATGGCCACTTGATCAACTTCTTCTTCTTCTTCTTTAGTCCAAGAAATAGATGTATTTTGTACCAAGCTTCTATAAAGTTTTGAAAGAATATATGAGATTATAGATCAAAAGCTTCGTCTTGGCTCTCATCCTTGCAAGAACTATGAATTTGAAAACCTAATAGCCTCCTTTGACTTGTATATAATATATGTATAATGAATTTCTACAAACCTACTTTAATTGTTAGATTAAAATATGTATTTATAGGACAAGAATTAGGTCAATAATTCGTGACCCAATTAGTTAACGAAAAGAAGTTGAGTCACACAAGGAAATAAATCTTGTCTGGTCGGATTATTACTTTTCGACAGCACCGGCTTCATGCATACGTTTGCATAGTTGGCCGATTCCGCGTATTCTCCGTGTCTTGCAATGCGTTGCAATCGCACGCCCACTTTTTCTTCCTTTTACTTTGGTCCAATTTTTCCTCTTGGTTCTTCTTGAGCCCTTTTTGATTTATACCTTTAGTTCTTCATATTTGAATCTTCCTAACTAAGTCGATATCATACTAAAATCATCAATAATTAATCCGATGCAAGTTCAAAATTTTTTTTTTTTTAACTTAATCCTCAAACCTTCCAATTGTTGGATTCAACTTCCATACCTCATGATTCTCCTCTAATTGCTCCATTTATTTTTAATATCGAATAATTGCATTCTGGTTGATTATGAATGGCTTCCAATCAACTCCAATTTTCGTTTTATGTCAATTTCATCTAAGTTTATTCAAACTGAGTTTTACCTACAATTAACACAATTTAATCGAGATTGAGTAATATCTGCTCAATTAAGCAATAAATAAACAAGTGCATAATATGCACTTATCAATAAACATTGTTGGCAAATAATGATTTTACCGTGCTATAATTTAAAATAATCTTTTGCGGTGAATAAATGGCTGGGCAGAATATCAGCTTTCAAAATGAACGGAATAAAATGATAATGATCGAGGCAAGAGTTCGTCTCTTTCTCTTTAAGATGACAATACCCGCACTAGTGCTGACGGTATTCCGGCACTCGTCTATCAAGATACAACGACTTTGACTTGTAATATTAGCACTCCAAATTATAAGATCCTGACGAACGTGCTAACATTTTTTATATCTCTAAAATTAGAGAACTAAAATGCGCGAAAATAATATTTGAGACTGAAATGCAAAATATGGAATAAAACATGGATGAAGGAATATAATTTGTAAGAGAGAAAAATCAGAATTGATTTTGGAATTAATAGAATTAGGGATATGAGGACCTTTATACAGAAGTTGAAAAGTTATGTTCAAAAGACTCAACAGCCGAAAAGTTGTGTCTTAAACAGACACAACCCGTTTGAACAGACGGTTCAATTGTCAACCGCCAGTTTTTAGAAGAAGCCACGTGTCGCGTATAGAAAATTTGGGGAAAATAAATAATATAAATAAATATATTATTATTTTAAATAATATAATTCAAATATTATTTTACAAAAAGATATATAGCAACTTGGTCCAAACCCACGACCCACGCTGAGCCGATCGGACAATGGCGGCGCACACGTGTGGGTATTGGCTCATTCTGCTAGCACGTAGGTTATCTCTCCTTCAAAAACTATTGGTACTCCTTAGGACCCAAACCCAAGTCCCAAACTTGAACAATATAAAGTGGTTTCTATTCTTCTAATTTTTCTATGTAGGATTGTCATTTCCAATTTCCCACCAATTTTTATTCCCAAATTATTTCAATTTTAAGTGATCATCTTTTGACTTCAATTTCTCATTCATCCTAAATTGGTTTTGAAAAAATAAATACATTACATTAATATACCCATAGAGTAGAACACACTCAGTCAAAGAATTCTTTGCCCAACTAACGAGACTTGCTAAAATAATTGATCAAAACTTGATCAAACCAACTAATTAAACCAATTTTCCAACGAACACTAGTGTTAAACTATTCAATCAATCTTTAGTTCATTGACAAGGATAAACTAATGAAGAGGGCTAACTTATAATAAACTCTACAGATTGTCCCCAACAAACAGACACATTTGGGAGAGACAGACAGACAAACACCCCATAATAATAGTTAAGAATGATATGCTTTGGAGCAATATATGGTTTGTCTCTTGTAATTACCTGAGTTCACATGTCTCTTTAACAAAATAAGGTACTTCTTACTTTCCACCACACAACAACTCATTAAATATGACCCACAAATCATGCGTTGAACAGCTTGATTATTACATTTAGTGCATTGCAACTCATAATCTAAATTTACATACCCCCACCCCACCCTTTCCCAGTGTATATAAAATAAATAAATACAAGTGTACATAATTATACATAAGATACGAAGTACAATCTTGAGACTAAAATATATCCTACAATGATACAGACAGCATGAAGTAATTAAGATGCAGGTGTTTTAATACCAAGGAAATCTTTCTATCTCCAATTGATATCTATGGTTGCAATTTACAAGGTCCAGAATATTATTTTGAGTTTCACAGCTAATCTCATAATACTTGCATTATAAGATATTTACAATCTAAACAGATAAAATTTGTTACATTGCATATTTTCTTATCTATTACAATTTCTTATCAGTTAAGAATATCATTTTTACAAACAAACCTGGTAAATTTGTTGTCGTATATTTCCTTGTTTAGTATAAGGGTCCGTTTAATTGCAAAGGTGAAAAATGGGTGGAAAGAAAATGAATTACACGAAATTAATTGTCTAGAGATTATTTTACTGAGAATTGTAATTAATTGTGTTTGATTGGTATATTTTTCCACCTGAAAAATGTTGAAAGTTTGGTATCCGTTTGACTTTATTTTTTTTATGAAAATTATCCATTAGAGTGAACCATTGGATCTAGAATTTGTTCCAATCGCCACAGAACAAAACAAAAAATTTAAAAATTAGCATACCGAATACCATTCGTTTGACTTTGTTTTGCATGAAAATTGTCAATAAAAGTGAATTTTTTTTACCACTGTATCTAGACTATTTTTCAATTGTCAAAAAAAAATACCTGAAAAAACTTTTACCACAAAAAAGCAAGAAAACCAATTCACCAAAAACAAGGCAAATGGGCGCGTGAGGGTGCAAATGGGAAAACCAATTCTCTTGAAAATTTATCCTATTAAACACTATATTTGTTGGAAAAATGAATTTTTTTTTTCAACTTCCCTAAAAAATAATACATTTCAAACTGGGCCTAATATTTTCTCATTCAAGTATATCTTTTTACAAACAATCCCCCTATACTTGCTACAAGATTTTGGAATCTAATTAGCTTAAATTTTTGAATTATCTCGATATATATGTTCAAATTACGAAAGTAAATAATCTTCCAAATTAGTGGTCCCTCAATACTCTTAATGCACAAGCATCGTGATAAATTAGTTTATAAAATGAATAGTAAACTTAATGGTGCATGAAGCATAATTAATCATTTTTCTATTTGAAAGATAGTTATATTTTTTTATTATATTAGGATGGAGAATAAAAAATGAAAAAGAAAGGAGCAAAGGTGCTGTGGAGGCGCGTTGGACAAGAAACATTTTGCATTATTGCATATTAAATCAGTTAAATCGGAGACAATCACTTTCAAGTCATTAGTTTTTTCCAACTCGATGACTTAGGCAATAATATAATATAGATTTATAGAAGTTATCAAAACGAGTTAGAACAACATTTATTAAATCCAAATATATATATTATATAAATAGAATGAATCACATAAATCTACACACAATCTGATCCAGCGATGCAATAATTATTCAGTTCAAAGTGTTGACAGCTTAAAAGGGTATTAGAAGATCTCTCGGATTCCTTACCAGTTTTTTGGATCAGAGTTTTCAAGAATCAGAATTTGTTTTAAGGTAGAAAGCAAATTTTTCTTCATTTCTTAAGAGCCAAAATCATATAGAAAAAGGGATGGGAAGCAATTACTTTGGTGAGCCAAACCTAGGAAATGAAAGAGGATCATCTTCATCAAGAAAAGGGAAAAAAAGCAATTCAGACAAGCCTAAACAACCTCAAAGAGGGCTTGGTGTTGCTCAGCTTGAAAAGATTAGATTGCATAGCCAGATGGGCTGCACCTTCCTTCCTCCTCCTGTTCATTCCCCTTATGCCCCAAATTTCAGCCAGGTATTCAGTAAATTTTTTTGCCAGAGTTCTCGAATAAAACGATTAAATTATATGTTTGTTGATCATTCGTGAAGTTTTTCTAGTTATTGGAGTTTTATTATGTGTTGACATTTCTGCAGGAGGATATGAGACTTCCAACAGGCTATTCATCTTCGTCTTCGTCCTTCCCATATTCATCATCAGTAGTATCCTCCCCTTCTTATGGATTTTCAGGCCCCCAAAACATCATGGTATGAGAACTTTCGTCTGATCCTATTACTATTTGCTTGCAATCATTGCAATTAGGTTTGTAATAAAAACTCGACTGTTAAAAATTTAGTATAGGGTAGTTAATATAGATCTGTATCATACTTAATTTTCTATGAACATCTCATCCTCCATTTTCCTTAAAAATCTGAGATGCCACTTTATTTGGAAATCCGATGCCTCATAATTAAGAAATGATTGTGAACCCTAGATAAGAGTGAGGAGCTAGCTTATATTCGATGATTTCAAGATATTGGTAATTTTGTTCAACTTAAATTTTTTCATAGTTCTCCATAACTAATTTATGTAGGAAAAACATTACCTTGTAAAAAATAGACTATTAGGATGAAATCATAGGTAAATATTCTAATTCATGAGTGACTAGACTTATGAACATGTTTTTGTCTATTATAGATGGGATTGCCAGACTCAGAAAGGGCAAAAACCATATATGAAGATTCCCAACCGAGCAATGCTTCAAGGTATGTATTTATGTACTTTTCAAGTTTTTGCAAGATTTCTGTTTTTTAATTTGAATACTTACCCATTTTCATCTCAAATTGGGATTTAAATCAGATGGCATCCAGGCATTGCAGTATCGGGAACCCAAAAATTTTCGCAGCCAAGCACGAGAAAGCACTTGTTCAACCTAGAAGTAGAGGTACTTTACAACATTTTCGGGGTTGAAAATATTGTTAGTCGCTCAATTTATAGCATTGCTTCGCTTTGGTAGAACATAATAATGGAAAATGCTCACAAGCTAATATCGACAATTTTCATTTTCTTTTTGCAGGAATCCTTCAATGGGAAGAAGAAAGGCAGGAGTCGTTCAATGGGCTCAAGTAGTCAGAATTCTGAAACAAGTGACACCCAGGAAATAGATTTGGAGCTCAGATTATAATGTTTCAACTCCCATTTTCTGAAACTTTAGCCAATAGAATTGTAATTAAGATGAGCATCTTGAGTCAACTTACAAGCAAGTTTAAGAATCCTGATGCACTTGTCTTGTAATTTCCATTGGAAAGGTTTGCACTGTAGTGGAAGTTACCTTTGACAAGAAATTTTATCAAATACATTCTATGACTTCTCTATTGACTATGAGAGGATTCTCAATTCTGTTTCTTTTACATAAATTCATTCAAGAATGTCTTGGATCAATTATTTAAGCATGATTGAGTTTTACAGATATTCTCATTATCTTTAACATTTTTAAATTTTTTTTTTTTTTGAATAATATGAACTTTATTAGAGAATTTCATATGTAACTGGACTATACAGGTTACATTTGGATCAATTATCCAAGAATTGGAAAATAATTAAAAACAGTACGAAATACTTAAGGCCTCTGTTTGAGCCAAATTAAAATTTTCATTATCATTCTTCTACTTACTTTCAACTACACATTTTTCAATAAAATAATATTTTACATCATATCAATAATTTTTTCTTCTTTTTCAACTATACATTCTCCATCAATGTACCAAAATACATTTTTCCAAAATAATGTGGCTCAAACACACCCTAAGCCTCAAATAAACAAGCCGTAATGAAAGGTAGGATCGATCTAACCCTGAAGGCATGCCTAAGGCATATCCTTATTGTCTCATATACATTTTGTATGAGATAAAATTGCTGTGGAATTGCATTTTATTCCTCCAAAAATCATTGACAAGTCTCAGTGAAAGACAATCAAGCTTTCCTTGAACTTTTGTTATATGTTTTAGTTAGTCCATCGTGAAAAGATTCTATGACGACTTTGAGTCATCGTTGAAAAGGTGATTCTTTGTAGTATCATATTGTATGATCATATTAGAATGTCATCTTAATACCATTATGTGATAATTGTTGTGGTAATCGTATCATCTCATCAAACCCTAGTCGAAAGGAGTAGACCCAAACATTAGTACCATAGCAAACCACAAAGGTCCATGCATCATATGATAGACTCCTCATATGTAACTATACATTCACATGTATACAGTGTATAAATATATATGATTCACAATAAATAAAATGTTTGTTCACTATTGTTTTCTTAAAAAGTATGCAAAATAATTGGAAATAGAGACAATCGAATAAAAAGTTATTATTAAAATAATTAACCTGTTTATTTTCAATTGTCTTCAATTTTAAAAGTCATACATTTCTAACTTAGTTTTAACTTATAACTGTTACTTAAAGGCAAACTTTTTAAACATACAAAGTACAAATATATTATTAGCTAGGTACAAGTAAAAGATGGAAACAAGAGATTATATTGATTATGTTTGAATCAATATTCTTTTAAATAATGATTCCATTCAAATTGTAATAAAATAAGCAACAGAGTGTAAAATTTGGGTATAAATCTAATGTAGATTGTGGGCACATATAGTAAAAACTACACTGAATATTTATATACAAGATTCTTGTTAAGATTGATCTCATTGATTCTATGTTCTATATGAATGAACTTTATTATTAAGATCACAATGCATTCCGTTGATTACAATCTATGTGACACGTAAATAGACAATTAATTTCTAACTAACGGATGCATTTGTATCTAATAACTAGACGATCAAGTCTAAAATTGATTTTCAATCAATTCCCTCTATATTCCAATATTTCCATCTTTTGTTAAAATGAAAATAAAGATAATAAAATAGAGCAAAAGAGAAAAATCTAATATTCTAAGAGCAAAAATAATCAATTATATTGCTAAACAACATGATTGTGTCTCTACATCTAGACATTGTCTATTCGAAAAATCATATATATCTCACGCTCATTTTCTATGATTTATTCTTCAAAAAAAAAAAAATCATTTTTTTGTGTTTTCTCATAACTTTTCATACTTTTTAACCATACATACTCAAAAAATAACATTTCAAAAAAATTATTTATCAAAGATTCACTCTCACACAAGCGCTTAATATTTTTTCACTTTTGGCATAATGGTTGTCATCACTTTTCTCTTGCTCTTAGTATTTATTGGTACACGTTATAGTACTCGATGTGATAATATAATTAAAATGAATATTGTCCATTACTATCAAATTCTCATTGGCTGAATCTTCTATCTTTTATTAGCTTTTTTTATTATTTTTATTAATTTATATCTTAATATTAAGTCACTATGGTGTTACAACACTTTATATTGTTGTTTTCTTTGGATGGTTTGCATTAGTGAATCAAATTTGAGATTTTTATCTTGTTGAGTTTTCGATATTTTTTGTGAAGATTCAAAGAATATCTCAAAATATGCAAAAGTAATTGCAGAATCAACAAACTTTTGGTCTACGCTGAGTCTTTTCGCACTTCGACAAGTTTACAATATCACATAAAATTATACCCTACAATTAACATGTCACATATATAATTTTTTTTTTTTTCCTTTGATGGAAGGAAAACAATAATGTTATATATGCATTATATTTCAAGATATTGAGACATTGGTAGGACGTGTGTGGATTTGTTGCAGTTATCTAGAATGGAGTAATTTAGTGTGCATTATTGAGTCTGAAAATCTTATGGGATTCCTAGATCTCTCTTTTGGGTAGTAATTAATGTAGACAATAAAATATTCCCCTGAATCCATTTCTAACCATGGTCGAAGATTTTATTCTTAAATTAATTACTTAATTTTTAGGAAAAACTGTTCCACTGATTTTGTATCATTGTATTATAATTAACTAGATATACAACAACTGGACATGGGACCTTGGAAACTACAATGAAACTTCTGATTCACGTGTGAAGATGCTCAATATATAGATCATCTCTTTTCTCTGGGAAATTGTGTAGTCCAACAAGAATACCCTAACACCACGTATACTCCATCTATGAAGTATGAAGGGTGCAAACTTTACACAAGGTCAAAATTTCGTTGTTGATGTACTGATATTTAGGGTAACATATTTTAAATGATCAATTTTATCAAGATAAACAATCCATGGTCCTATTTATTGTGAGATTTATACTCGACGTGTCTTATAAAATAGTGGCTCGTTTGAGCACGTTAATTTTTAAAATTTGAATGCTCATTTGAGCTTTAGAATGACCCAATAGCTCATTTAAGAAGTTTAATGAGCTATGATATTATATTAATATTTGCATTACATTTCAAAAAGTCAACCTTATTAATAAGATGGTGGCTCCTTTGAATTTAATGAATTGATATCATATTAAAGTTTCATTTTAAAAAGTCGACATTATTAAAAAAAAATAACTCGGATCCTTTTATGATGTGTATTTATTTTATCTCTATTCGATGTTAGTTTAACTTCATAGTGTATATACATAGGACAACTTGCAAGAAATTACAATCATATGCATGATTGCACTTTAAGAATCTAATGGGAGAACTTAAAATTGTTAGAATTTCGGTTTAACCCAAATTTTATTTTGGAGGTACATTTAGAGTTGGTTGTTTGTTTTGAAGAAGCCTTGAAAGAGAAAAAGACTACAAGAAGTCAAAGAAGACAAAAGATGGCCCAGGGCAAAGAAGTCGTGGCAAAATCACTCATTGGTAGCTCATAAGGCGCTCAAAATTGGACCTTGGCCGTTTTCTATGCGCAAGTCAACCGCTCGAACGACAGCTTTATCCAAATTTTCGGAGTTTTGCAATTTGACCAGCTTTGGGACTCCTGTTTCAACTTGAATAATTCGGTATTGGTTTTATCCGTTGTATTGAAACTTCATCTTATATTAAACTCTTCATTATACTAATTTTCTTAGTATTTTAGAGATTATTGTATTATAAATATGTGGTGTATAACAAATACTCGATTGATTCACATTAATAGAGGGAG
>CAIGRQ010277071.1:0-10245 GCA_903798375.1 Fraxinus sp. D2006-0159
TTCGAGTTTTAAAACTTTTATTTTATTTTATATAGATGAATTGAGTTGCCAACGATCTTTACCATTTCGATTGTGATTGATTAAAAAATTAGGATATTTCCGCAAAAATTGATTGTCAAAAATTAGGGCAAAAGATGATGACGTGGCAATCCGGGTTAAGAGAACTCGGGGCGCTACAGCTTTAATCCATATATTCCTTATCCACTCTAACAGCTGTATCTCAAGCACAGGTTTATGTTCAGCCTCAATGTGAAAAGAAAACAGAACATCTTCTCATACCAAGAACTAAAAAATTACCCCCTTCATACACTTCTAAAACTTGAGGCTAGTTTCTCTAGTGTAGGGTTTGATGCTGAGGCAAAAGAACATGTACAAGAAAGCTTCAATAGATCTGTCAAGACTAAATTATATCACATCTCCAATTAAAATGTGCAAAGAAGAGTAGATGTATGTTTATAGACTCCAAAAAATTAGTGGTAGGAGATAGGCTATTTATAAGCAATCTAATTTAATGAACAAATAAACCTATTCTGGAGATTAAAACCATCAAATCATAACATGAACCAACCAACCTAAGGCTCTACTTAAACCATATCCTGAATAATTCTAGAAAGTACAGAGATGTAGAAAGGACCCGAAAACACTTGATTTAGAGTATCAAACTAACAAGTGAATGTCTTCAATGTTCAATTCACTGATTTGATTCAATTCCCTAAATTGTCCCTTTTTTTGATTTTGCTTTTCCTGGAGCTTATTGTAGCCTGCATGATTGCATCAATTGACAGCATTAAAAAGAATAAATAGAAAAGAATACGTTGACGGGAACACATTGTTAAATGGAAAATTGGAAGCAACTAACCAAGATTCTGAAACAGTTTAGGAAATCAAATATAGATCATTAAAAAATTTTCACAGACCCAGCACATTTGAGAGTTAGATTCAAGATTTGGAGTTGGGAGTTCAGTTCTATCTTCACTGGCATTCTTAAGTTCTCTTGCATTTACTTGTAACAGGTTGAGTGTTGAGAGTTTTCAATATTCAGTGGATGTTTGATGGATATTATTGAGGAAAGAATGTATTTTAAATAGTGATATGATGGGAAATATGTGGTTAAAAAATAAGGAAAAATTATTGATGTGATGAAAAATATTATTTTATTGAAGAATGTGTGGTTGAAAATGAGTTTTGAAATAATGTGTGTCAAATAGGGGCTCAATTNTTAAGTCTTGTATCAGCTTGTGTTGCAAGTAGTATTTAAATTCCTTTACCAGTTCCTAGTCCAAACTTGTAAATTTGTTCTAGTTAATAAATTTTAAATACATTTCAACGTTCTTGTTTTATTTTGTAATTATTCAACTAATTTTAATTTCTCATAGTATTTTTTACTTTGATTACTTTGTTAATTTTATTTGCACAATCTACAGACATTGTTACAACTATAATTCTTGTCTTCTGGGTTCTTCTCGTAGCTTCGTTTTCTATAATATCCCAATGGTTCCAAACAGTAGCTTTAACCATTTTATTAACATGATAATCTTCAAGTTCACTTCTTGGAAAGGAAAATGATTGGCAATTTTTTAAAATATTGTAGTTAATAGGGTGATTTTTCATATTTCATTATAGGTCTTGATCAATATATAACAAAGCAAAGCTACAATTTTTTCTTTAAAGAAGTGATCCAATCACTTCAAATAGTAAGAATTTGCATCAATTAATCTATGGCCAAACTCATCTCTCTACACATAACTCCCAAATTGGTGTTCTGTGTATGACGTTACCACATTCCTTATCTTCTTAATCGCTCAAAAATCTGCAGTAAGTGCATGGACTAATGAGAGCCAACTAGTTTCGTGTCAACATCAAGCATGCTGCTGACCCCACCCCCCCTCTTCCCTCTCTCATCTATCATGTGCTTAACTTTGACAATAAGTATCATCTGCTGGATTGTGGCAGCATGTTACTTTTTGCCAGTGAACTGTTTGCTTTCTCATCATTGCTATGGAGTAGTGAGGCAATGTTTATCGGCTCTATCTTTTAGTATTAACTTTCTTTACTCGATCTTTGTACAGGAGTAAATTTTGTTGTATCTTTTGAATATGATTTTATTTGAGGCCTTCCTAATATTTTTCCCCTAGTTTTTACATGAAGCTGTTCTAACTATAATCTTTTTCATCCATATGCTGTGATTTGACAGTGTCAATGTTAGTTAAAAGGAAATCTGTTGAAGAATTTAGATGTGAAGGATCAAGTTCTTTTTCAAAAGAAAGTACTGTTCTCCAAAGTTGCAATCAACTTGTGAAACAATCACCACATTCCTGCAGCTCATCTTCATTAAACTTGACACACGAAGGTGTATTTTCTACACCAGCAGAGGCTCCTGAATGTTCTGACAAAGAATCATCCTGTAACTCACCTTGCACTGATATTAATGGTGCTAAATTGTTGGCCTCAGTGGAGAAGAAGAAGAAGAAAGCAAGACACAGTCATTGGTCTCAGCTTTCACTCAAATCGTTCTTCCGGTCAAGTAACAGTGACAACTCAAGCAGTTTGTTTGCAGACAATAAGCTTAATCAAGCAAATATCTCTAATCCTTGTGAATCCAATGAAACTATTGGTGAAGGTGGTGAATGTGATCCTCAAAAGGAGTGGGATTTACAACAAAGTGTGCCAATGCAAGAGGGAAATGGGATTGATGGCTCTCAACTTCTAGAAAATGAAAAGAACGTGGCCATAGTAGAGTGGCAAAGGATTCGACAACTGATGCAGAATAGTATTCCTCTTTGCAAGGGTCACAAGGAACCCTGCGTTTCTCGAGTGGTGAAGAAAGCTGGTCCGAATCTAGGGCGCCAATTTTATGTCTGTGCACGTGCTGAGGTATCTGTACCTATATTTACCTTCATTCTCTAAAATATTTCAGGTTTGTGTTTGTTAAATGAAGAGAAGAATGTTGTTTGGACATTGCATTCAGTACACCTCAATTTTTGGCCTTGCAATAATATTAATGCGTAGCATTACCCTGGTGAGGTTCAGATACCTGTTGGTATCAAAATTTTCTGAAAGCTACTATTTTTAAGGTTGCTTTTACAAACACACTATTAAAGAACTACAAAAAATGTATTTGTATTTTGCTTTGTATTGATAACATTTTAAATGGCCCTATTACATGGCATTAAGGTGCTTGATTGGTACAGAGATTATATGCGGAGAGTGCTAATGCTGGTGAAGCTATGATCTTGCAATCAAATATTTTTGTTTTGACTAGTATTTTCACCTGTCTCAGGGACCTGCATCTAATCCTGAAGCGAACTGTGGTTATTTCAAATGGACTGCTTCAAAATTGACACGTAAAAGATGACTAGCATATGGCAATGGTTCATTAGTATTTAGATCTATTATTAAATTTTGATATTGGAGCCATCTCTGAGTATACATGCCGTAAGTTTTGAATATTCTGGCTCTCTTTCTCTTAGTATATAATTGGTGTAAAATTTGTCTATTCTGTTTTCAGCAATAAGCTTCTCCCACATGTAACTGCTGAAAAAATCTGCGGGTGTGTTGACATGCTAATGTCGTTTTCAAAGTTAAAACTGATGAGGGGGGTGGTTAAGTGGTGGTAATTATGTTTACCTCTTACTTTTGCAATCCACAACTTGTTTATTTCGGTATCTTTATTAATTAAATCTGTGGATTCTAACGAGTTTTAGAAGTTGTATTTTTATGCTTATTACAACAATGTTGGAGGTAGAGGATGGACATCATGAACTGCAGGTTTCATCCTATACTAACAAATTCATTCACTTATATTTATTGATGATTTTAGGTTGATATGGCAGGATAAACTTAATTTGGTATTACAAATTTCCTAACCTTTTTGAAGTGCATGTCTTTTTTTTTTTTAATTAAAAAAAAGGATCTAATGATTGCAACCAAACTACCTTTATGTATTTCTTACTAGATGATGGATTTTGATTGTAAAATTTAAAGAGACAAAGTGGTGACTGTCTCTCGAGGATGATGGTTTACCACGAGCACAAGTTGAGTATTCAACTATATTTATCAGCTCATCGACTTGATAGATAGATAAGAGATTTGGCAAATTAAAACCCCATTTCCATCCAATATTAACGAACTATGTTTTGTTTAAAATTGGGATTACCCTTCTTTATCAACTTCTTTTTGCCACTATCATTAGTAAGCTTAAAAAATGATAGAACTTGTGTTCATAAACATTTCTCGTTTCATGGAGTGCTATAAGAAACGTGATATTTAAGGATTTTACTTTTCCATTTGCACGACTTTAATAAGTTGAAAGCACGGTCTATTATCATTTTTTTCTGAAAATAAAAGGATATTTTTTGAGTAATTGCTCACTACTGGCATACATGGAGTTAATTGTTTCATTGGCTACTGAACTTTACTCATCGTCAAAGCTTACTCATTGATCTTTACAATGTTTTCAAATAACCATTCAGTGTAACTCTGTTTCACCAAAATGGCCATCGAATGGATTTCGTTCGTGAACGTGTTGACGTGGAAGACAAAATGCTGACATGTCTGATAAAATTGATAACCAACAACACGCAGCGAAAAAAATACCCAAACATGTCTTAGCTACAGTAACTCAAGAAAAATGGTTAGAAAGGCCAAATTCAATTTCCTCCTCGTGTAGAGACACCGTAGCCCTAGCCCCCCAAATACATTTCCTCCAAATTAACTCCTCAACCTTTGATTTTTCTTCCCCTAGACATGAAATCCGAAAATCGCTATCTACAAATGTAATCCCCAACTCGATGTTAAACTGAAAGGGGAATCAATTTTTGCAGAAACCGTCATCCCCAAATTGATTTCAAACATAGATGGTGCGCGGTTTAGGGGAGGTTGCCAAAGCAATAACCTGACGACTCAAGCTGGTTTAGGAATCTCAAGTCAGTACTTGCATTCACCTAGACACGAAGTCAGCTAAGCTTAAAGTTTTACTTATATATAAATACGATTATGTAAAATAAATATTTGTTTTTCATCAACAATGTCTTGATATTGAGGAACTGGGGAAAGAGGTTAAGGCAATGCACATTTCAAAAAATAGCTAAATGGTTTTTTTTTTTTTGTTGTAGCAATCAGGTTTTTTGTTTTATTTATGACCGAGCGTATGGAGTTAATTGAATATCTCAATTTGTCAATTGGAACAGCTTGAAACCTGTTACTTATGGAGTTAATCAGTTTTTTGGTTTTCCATTAAGATTTATGAGAAGCTGTTACTTATTATACAGAGATTAATTCTTTAAATTTCTGTCGTCAATACAACAACCAACTGTAGGATGGCAGGCATAAACAAGGGTATATGTCATAGTTGTAGGATGTGCGGGCACACGTTGTCGGACTGCTGGACAAAGTCACAATGTCGAGAATGTGGATTGGGCTATGTGAAATGTACGGAGGTAGAAAAGAAGACAAAAAACATAGGTCGATTATTTTTATGTTGTATTAGAGATTGTGGTTATTTTGAGTGCGTTGATGATCCATCGTCGTAGCAAGAAACACCTACTCAAGTTGACATTGAGTCCAGTGTTACATCGAAGACGAAGGATCTGGTTGAAGATTTGTCGAATCTATATGTTAAAAGAAGACGAACAATTGGAAATATCTATCAACATAATGATTTGTAAGGGAAAGGGAGCTATCGAGGACAACGGGAAACGAAAGGGAAAAGTTCCATGATTTTCTTCAAACCACGTAATTGTATGGATGATGCACGTTGTAGTCTGTGACCTTAATGCTCATGTAATCGGCACTAGTAGTTGTACTTGTGGGCACTGAGACCTCGATGCGATGTTGTAATTGATCTTAGTCTTCCTTCCGTTTCAAATTGATCTCTATACTTTTGATCAAGTTATGTAAATTAAGTTCAATGAATTTCTGTCATTGAACATATCTTGCAACTACTGTTACCCTTTAATGTTTTCATCTGGCAATTTTTTTTGCTTTTGCCATGGTGTGCTCTGTAATGAAAGAGCTTGTTGTAGTTAAAATTACAGGAGAGGTTGGAATTGAACACGAGTTCATATAAGTTGCTTTTGTCGTCGTGATTTCATCTAAGTTCATCTAAGTTGATTTTGCTCTGAGATTCCAATCCCAAATTCTCCAGTGTTGAAAGAAATTACTGCCTCAAACTATCACAAGAAATTTGCCATTGATAGATCATATAACCTCTGATGTTTACAGGCTATCTCAGGTTATCTGATGTTTACCATTACCATTGATAGATCATAAAAAAAAAAATTGAGCAAGAATTGTGTATGCCTAGATGCAATATAACCTGTAACCTTAAAAAAGATCATAATGTAATATCACAATCTCCTTGCAATATAGCATGTAACCTTAGTAACCTATAACCTCAAAACAGTTCACAATTGGTTGTATTTTTTTTCCTAGATCCGTCTCACAAACAATAATGAATGGCTGTACAAACAAAAATATCATCCAAAAATATCGGCCAACCAATACTGTATCAGCAGTAAACATGAGACATAGTGATTCCTTGAGATCAAGAATTATAATGGTAGCATCCAACAAAATGTGCCTAACTGAAAGGATGGCATTTGAAAGGAACACATAAGCAGCCAACTAAAAAACCAAAGTAAGAGCATTTTCTCAGCCTGCTCCCAAAACACGTCATTACTACTTATCTGCCTTGAATTGTTCAATATACCATTTGGTTAAAAAAACATAATTGCAATGTTTGTTAAATTGGTTGCGACTACATGTATGCTCCGCTGTGTAGGATTTCACTTGTAGTCTCTAGGAAGCATCAAATGTAGATGCCCATATCCTCCATGTACATCCAAGTTTGCAAGCCCCTTGTACTCTTCTATCCTCATTTACCTTAAAACTTCACATTATATCCATTCATCGCACCATATGTCCTTGTTGCCTCTCGGAACTCAACTGCAGAACTAAATAATTGTCCGACCTCGAAATGTGGATTCTTCATTCCCGAATCGAAAGAAAATTGAGGAAATCGATAACCACTCTCTTTGTCAGTAGAGCACTGAGACAATAGCTCCCCCGTTGATGGACATTCCAAATCATCTACTTCAACATCATTACCCTCGGTCGGTTCGTCCTCCACTCCCGTATCACATCCATCCAACCCCGATTCAATCCCATTTGTCACATTTCTGTCGTACAATGCATCGTCCTCATCAGATGCAACATGATTATTAGAATCTACAAAATTTGGATCGTCATCATGACTTGTCACATAATAAGCAAAAATGTTAGAAATTGAAGTGAATGTTGAAAGTGGGAGTTTTCAAACTACAACAATTATTAAAAAAAAACCAATAACATTCTAAAAAGTTTTGTTATCTCTGTGTTCAAAGAACAAAACTGTTAATAAGCAAGACGTAAGAAATGCATCTAAAAGAGCAACTTAAACTGCAGATATACCATTTACTGAAATTCATATAAAATACCCAATTCAAACCCATTTACCGAAGAACTCAAATTGCATCAATTATGAAAATACAATAAAAAAACAATGACATTATGGAAATTCTTGGTATTAAGAACATAAATCTTAATAAGCTCAACGTAAGGAATTAATTCATCTAAAATACCGACTGAAGTGATGTGAAATGGGGGTTTTCTTTTTTTTGCCATATCAGACATACACTTCCCATTTACTAGATAATTCAATCTACAGCAATGGGTAAACAAAAATATGCACATTCTGAAAACTTTACCTTCACTTTCGTCATCCATTTGCACGCCTTCTCTAATGTTCGAAAATAACCACTTGGATGTGTTTGTTCGAATTTGACTTTGAGTGTCTGTGTTCGAAAACGATTTGGTGACTACAGGTTGGGTTCGGTAATTGCGTTGTGATGCGCTGCGATTGACAAAGGCAACCTGAATCAAAGGTAAATGTGATTTGAAATTTGAAGGTGGAGGCACATTTGCTTGGGTTGAGGAATTTAGAGGCAACGACTAGGGCGTGAGTTCTTCGTTTGGGGATGAACTGGTTTCAATTGAAACAATTGTCTTCCTTTGTCCTTTTTTTTGTCACTATAGCTAAGGTCATGTTTGGGGGATTCGTCTTCCACGTGTCCAAGAAATTACCAATTTTAACAGACATGTCAGCATTCCGTCTTCCAGTCAACATGTTCACGGACGGAATCCATTCGATGGTCATTACGTTGAAAAGGAGTTAAGTTGAATGGCTATTTGGAAGCATTGTAAAGTTCAATGGGTAGGCCGTGACGATGGATAAAGTTCAGTGACCAATGAAACAATTAACTCGCATACATGTGGCGGTTTTTTCATGTTTTAGTATGGGTGACTATGGTTTATTCAATTCAAATGGGATAAACAATTGGATGAGTCAGACCAAAAGTAACGGATAAATGCATATCTTCTATTTATATTATTGTCCACAATAATTTCAAATACTCCACTGATTCGTACTATGCTTCATTGTTCTGCAAAATATTCTAGCGCCCTAGCAACGAGTATTTGTCACTGCCACCGTGGCTAAGATCTTCGATATCCTTTTAGGAAGTTCTTGGAATGCATCCAGACAGGCCATCGAAAGTTGGCTAGGATATGTAATCCCTTTACAATTAGGATTTTACTTTGGGGGATGGGTTATGGGTATAGTCGTATAGAGTATGGGTTAGAGTAAATTACACCAGCTACATATTCAAAATTTAATAATCAATTATATATTTTCCATTTATACTGCAATAGTAGTATAGTTTAAGATTTTCAAACCACTCAACTCCTTGTTATCCTACAATTAATTAACGGGTATTTCAATCATCAAGCAAATCTCAATTAATTAATTAAATCAATTCTCATATTCATCCATAAATTACTTAAGTGTATAAACTCATTCCCACAGTTACGTCAACTAATTATATCAAATTCTCGAATCCATCCACAAATTACTTGTTGTATCAACCCATTTCCAAATCGTAACTCATCATTCCTCATCCCTTCAGTGATATTAAATGGCATCGTATTGCACGGTGGTGGTTTAATACCACCTTTTTTTTTTCATTTTCTTAGACTACATGAAGAACTCCATCCGGCTATCCACTATAAGCGATGTCGGTGTCCTCTAAAATTATGACTTACGACTCGATCGATTTAGGAAAAGATGGGTTAACTCACCAACTGATCGAGCAACTCGCTGGTCTTCGAGATGTACCTCGCCTACTGGTTTTCTGACGTTCTGATGTCAATGAGACTGCAGAAGCCTACAGAGTGGATGTTACACATTGGAACGAGCCCAGCCTCATCGCTCTATCAAGGCAAAAAGTCACGGCATGTGTGGAAAGAACATCAGAAAATGCGGTTGAAAGGGGTGGATACATCATCAGTGATAATTCATGTGAAGTCTTACTTGAGATCATAATGATCAGAGCTGTGTTTATGTGAAGCTAGTGCACGAGTTATGAAGAGAGAAGAGAGAAGAATGATGGTGATTTCACTGGTTTGATGAGGGCTTTTTGAAGACATCCTAATGAGTACAAAGAGGAAGTGTTTCCATCTAGAGTGTGAAGCATGTTATAATTGAAGCTGGTTTATCGATTGGCTGGAGGGAATAAGTTGAACCGGAAGGTTTTGGTCTTGGACTTAGAAGATTTCGAGGCTAGTGGAGCATGATTTGGATACAATTAAGAAATTTGGTTTTGCAAAAGAAAATAGGGAAAATTACAATGATTGCGAAAAATCTGCTCTTTAAGGGTGCATTTGATAGAAAATATTTTCAATAGAAAATGTTTTTCCATCCAAATTCTACTTTTGTGATATTTGGCTGACCTTTTTTTATCATAGAAAATATATATATATATATATATATATAAAAGGGATCGTTTGATTGCAAATGTGAAATTTGGATGGAAAGAAAATGAATTATAGAGAATTGAATTGCTTAGAATTTATTTTACCGGAAATTGTAATTAATTGTGTTTGATTGATATAATTTTTCACCTGAAAAATGTTGAAAATTTGGTATTCGTTTGACTTTGTTTTTCATGAAAATTGTCCATTTAAGTGATATTTTTTTTTTACCATAGGAGAATTTGTTCCAGTTGCAAAATAAAATAAAATAAAATTACCATACCGAATACCATTCGTTTGACTTTGTTTTGCATAAAATTGTCAATAAAAATAATAATTTTTTTTTTTACCATAGTTTTTAGAATTTTTTTCAATTGCAAAACAAAAGAAAAAATAAAA
>CAIGRQ010277096.1:0-10104 GCA_903798375.1 Fraxinus sp. D2006-0159
AACATTGAATTTCAGTACTATTTGGGTACTCAAAATCATCGTTTTCAATTCTCTTAGTTACAAAAAAATTTCGGGGCCTTCGCCCCCGAACCCCCAGGAGGGGGGCCCGCCCCCCTCCACCCCCCTATTTTCGTCCCCCCCCCCAAAACTAAAAATTCTGGCTACGTTCCTGCTTATGGATTATAGTGATATATTATCAACTACGTGTTTCGATCAAACTTTCGATTGTTTGGAAAGATTGGTCATCAAAGCTACTAGAAGAGTATTCGTTAAGTAATTTTTAAAATTTTCATTGGTGAATATGTATTTTTGCTTATTTCTATCATGATTCGGTCAATTTATATTTTTTAAGGCAATCATCGATTATCTATTTGGTAAAAAGAAATACAAAGATTTAGTGGAATATCTTAATGTAAGACATCTTAAATTTTTTTATTTCATTGAGTTCCGTATACCTTTTATCGTGAATGTCACAAGAAAAGCCTCTGAAACTCGATTTCTTGTGTCGTGAGTTCATTCAAATTTTTTAAAATTTCAGCTTATCCTTGTTGACGCATAAAAAGTGGCCCGATTAAAAGGCCCAAGAAGTGAACCCCAAATAGGAGATTCGAAGGATGGGCTTAAGGAAAACCACGTGAAAGGCCCAAGATAGAGTTGCACGATGGAAACCCATCATCGCCCAAGTCTACAAGACGCCTAAACTTTGGGCGAGTACAACATTTTATTTAATACTCAGGGCGACAGCGTTATTGTCGGCCAAGCTTACGAAATACCCAAAATTCGGACACATTGCTATTTCAAGCGACGGTTACCAAAGCAGTTAAAAGGCTATCTCACCATGCCCCATTATTCAGGAAGCCCCGGTTATTAGCAGTTCAATGGTGGAGGTAAAGACGGCAGTTAGAAACAGAAGTTCCACGACAAGTCAGCCATGATGAAGAACGTGGGTAGTTACAGGACGACCAACAGTTTTAGACGATTCTACAACAACTATCCAAGTAGTATAAAAAAAAAGAGAATATATAAAAGAAGGACCCCGAAATCAAACACTCTCAAACAGATAATATGTAATTTTTATTATCTTTACTTTCATCGCATCTTACTTTCCTTGTTATGTGTGCTTGCGCCCCTTGGAGGCATTTCGTTTCTCACTCGTTGTACATCTTCATAAATAAAACACTCATTTTTGGGACTTTGTCGCAAGAGGTTTGTTCCTTACACAATCGTCTGAACCATCTCTTAATTGTTAACGAGGACCGACTCAACCATGCGAAATAATTTGGCACACCCAGTGGGACATTGGTGTTTGACGTTTGAAGATACAAGAAAGTGAAGCAATAAGATAGTCAAAGAACTCTAAATGAGCTAGTAATTGGCAAGAAGATAGTCAATGAACTCTAAATGAGTTGTCAAGAAAGTACGGCCAATATTCAGGCCTTCAAAGCCATGAGTTGTCAAGAAAGTATGGCTTTTAATAAAGAATGTGAGGAAAATACGAAAGAAGAAGCGGGTTTGGAGACATTAAGGAACAATTTAGCAGTGTTCGAGTTAGAGCAAAGCATTGGCCGGGAAGTCAACAAGGTGGATTGTCTGGAAGAAGAGGCACCTCCAAGTGACTCAGATGAAGAAGTAATGAAAATCGCAAAACCAAGGCATGCCCAAGCACAAGATCATTTGATCAAAGTAAACATTGACGACGAAGGGGAAGATCGTCCAACGTTTGTTAGCCAGAGGCTTAGTGAAGAGGTAAGTACTAAGTTAATTGTTTTATTAAAGGATTATAAAGACTGTTTTGCTTGGGAATATGAATACATGCCTGGTCTAGATAGGAGTTTGGTTGAACATAGGTTGCCAACTAAGCTAAACTTTAAACCTCGTAAATAACCTCCGGCGCTTTTCCTTTAATGTATTGCCTGAAGTAAAGAAATAAATAGAGCGATTGTTAAAAGCAGGTTTTATTAGAACGGCCAGATATGTTGAGTGGTTGTCTAATATAGTACCTGTGTTAAAAAAGAACGGGAATATAAGGGTGTGCATAGATTTCAAAAACTTAAATTAAGCAACGCCCAAGAATAAATATCCAATGCCTACGATGGGCTCTTTAGTAGATGCAACCACTGGACATGTGATACATTCTTTCATGGATGGATACTCAGGTTATAACCAAATCTACATAGCTAAAGGAGACATACATAAAACTGCTTTTAGGTGCCCGGGTTCTTTAGGGTGTTTTGAATGGGTAGTTATGCCTTTTGGCCTAAAAAATATAGGAGCAACTTATCAAAGAGCAATGAACCTGATCTTTCATGACATGATAGACCAATTTGTCGAGGTATATGTAGATGACATAGTGGTCAAATCTATTAAAGAGGAAGACCATCATGAACAACTAAGACGCTCATTTGAACGAATGAGGCAATACAAGTTGAAATCGAACCCTCTAAAATGTGCATTTGGCGTAGTGCAGGAAATTTCCTTGGATTCCTGGTGCACAAAAGAGGGATTGAACTTGATAAAAATTAAGCAAAGATCATTTTAGAGGCCAAACCACCTAGTAATAAGAAAGAACTACAAAGGTTTTTAGGGCAAGTAAAATTTTTAAGGCGTTTTATCTCCAATTGTGCAGGGCGAACGAAAGTTTTTTCGCCTCTCTTGAAGTTGAAAAAATAGGACAAGTTTGTCTGGAATGAAGAACATCAAAAGCTTTTGATAGCTTAAAGATATATTTATCAAGTCCGCCAGTGTTGATGTCACCTATTCAAGGACGGCCAATGAAAGTATACATATCGACTGAGCAAGGATCAATAGCCGAGATGGTCACGCAAGAAGACCAATTTGACGAAGAAACGACAATTTATTATTTGAGTAGACAGTTAACAAAATATGAATGTAATTATTCCTCTATAAAAAAACTATGCTTAGCTTTGTATTTTATATGTACAAAATTAAGGGCTTATTTACGGCCTGTAACTGTTTACTTAATTTCTAATGTTAATTTGGCTAAGTATATGTTTTCTCACCCTGTTTTACATCAAAAATAGGCCTTTGGACTTTGACTTTATCGAAATTTCAAATACAACATATACCCCAAAAAGTAGTGAAGAATCAAGCATTGGCTAACTTTTTGGCCGATTATCCATGCTTAGATATGCCCAAAGAAGTTGAACCGGAAGTGGACTCATTCGAGTTGAAATCTTGGGTTTTATACTTCGATGTATCGAAAACTTCTGGAGGGACGGGGGTAGGAATAGTCTTGATAAATCCTCTAGGGATTTATTACAAATTTGCATTCACTCTGGACGGAATGTGTACCAATAATCAGTCTGAATATGAGACATTGATTGTAGGACTCGAATTGTTATTAGAATTGGGAGTAAAGAATGTAGTCATTAAGGGGGCTTCCCAATTAGTAATTCATCAGTTGATTGGTGACTTTAAATGCCAAAGTGAATCTATCATAAAACAATACGAAATCGCCCAAGAGTTGTTAGAAGAATTTGATCAAATAGAGCTTCAATACGTTAACAGAATGTATAACGATTTAGCAAATGAATTGGCCCAAATGGCTTTGGGTTACTCAAGGGTGGTGAATGGAGAATCTACTTGCAAATATGGGGTGATCTTGCCCGCNCAAGAGTTGTTAGAAGAATTTGATCAAATAGAGCTTCAATACGTTAACAGAATGTATAACGATTTAGCAAATGAATTGGCCCAAATGGCTTTGGGTTACTCAAGGGTGGTGAATGGAGAATCTACTTGCAAATATGGGGTGATCTTGCCCGCAGTACAACGAAGGACGAGAAGGATCAATGTTCATTGCATACAAGACGGAGATGCAATAGATTGGAGAGAGGAAATAAAAAGATTTCTGAAGGAACCTAGCAAAAAGGAGAATAGGAAGATGAAACTACATTCGTTGAACTACACACTAATAGAAGAAGAGTTATTCAAAAAGCGTCCGACGGTGTGTTGTTAAAGTTTAAAGTGTGTAAGTTCGCAAGAAGCCAAAGTAATCATGGCTGAAGTGCTTGAGGGAAGAGGCGAGAAGATGAGCAGTAATCTCACAAAGACGCAACAATGCAGGATGTGGAAGTAATCGCGCAGAGAAGTGGCATGTCCTTGATTTATATGAATGGCGTTATATTCCACTTATTGGAATGTATAAGGACACCGCCAAACAAACAATTATAACTAGGATTCTTCCCCTTTCTTAGGAGTTTAAGTATTATGGGAAGATACAAAGAATGAATATGACATAAGATTAATAATCGATATTAATTTTGCCATATTGGGAGGTAATTATTGATGCATAAAATGTGACCCAATTAAATGGCATAAGAAGTGAGTCCCAAATAGGAGATTCGAAGGATGGGTTTAAGGAAAACCATGTGAAAGGCCCAAGATAGAGTTGGACGATGGAAACCCATCATCGCCCAAGTCCACAAGACGTCCAAACTCTGGGCGAGTACAACATTTTATTTAATACTCAGGGCGACATCGTTATTGTCGGCCAAGCTTACGAAATATCCAGAATTCGGACACATTGCTATTTCAAGCGACGGTTACCAAAGCAGTTAAAAGGCTATCTCGCCATGCCCCATTATTCAGGAAGCCCCGGTTATTAGGAGTTCAATGGTGGAGGTAACGACGGCAGTTAGAAACAGAAGTTGTACGACAAGTCAGCCATGATGAAGAACGTGAGTAGTTACAGGACGACCAGCAGTTTCAGACGGTTCTACAACAATTATCCAAGTAGTATAAAAAAGAAGAGAAAATATAAAAGAAGGACCCCGAAATCAAACACTCTCAAACAGAGAATATGTAATTTTCATTATCTTTACTTTCATTGCATCTTACTTTCCTTATTCTGTGTGCTTGCACCCCTTGGAGGCATTTCGTTTCTCTCTTGTTGTACATCTTCATAAATAAAAGCACCCATTTTTGGGGCTTTGTTTCAAGAGATTTGTTCCTTACACAATCGTCCGAATCTTCTCTTAATTGTTAGCGAAGACCTACTCAACCACGCGAAACAATCATAACATCATTTTTTGGCTCAGCCCGTGTTTAGCCTTTCATTTATGCTTGAAAAATACTTGCTTCATTTTCGAATTTGATGTTTGAATGGCCTTTGATTTAGTATTTATTTGAGACATTATTGTGTTAGTTGTATTTGTTGATTGTTGGTTGAATTTTTACGATGATTCACTCTAGCCTACTAATGTGAGATTAGATGAGAAAAATTATTCACGTTGACTTTTTTTGTAATGAACTTTTTGAAGAGTAAACTAATGTGGAATTATGTAACTAATAAAGTGAGGAAAGTAATAACTCTCAGTCCAGAGTTCTGCAAATCCCCCCCAAAAAAAAGAAAAATTCTAAATCATAAATCTTTAAATCTTTTTTTTTTTTTTTTAACTAAAATAAATCCATTGAATAGGCAATATGAAAGAAAAGAAAACAGAAGTTGTAGGTGACATGTGATGATAATGATGGGAAAATGGAGGAGGTCGACAGCCAAAAATAAGCAATCTGTTAGTTTAGAGTAAAACGTTAGACCGATAGAGAACAATGTCCCGAGTCCGAGGGTTATCCTGAAAAAAAATATTTGAGTTCGGTTATGATTCTGGGGTGAAGTTTATGAACAAGTTGATTTATTATTTGTTTATGGGTAAAAATTATTCACCCACCAATTTTTTTATATATGCACCACATTTTAATTACAAGAAATGTTTTCAATATTTGTTCGCTTTTACTTTTATGTCCTCAACTTTTTCCTTGTTGCATTGTAATTATTTACTTTCAATTAATTAATATATTTTGTCTCTAATCACGATTTGCATCCAAATATTCTACTAATGTGCATTGAGAAGATGGACAAATATTTTGTTTAACTTTTGTATTAGTTATTTATTTCGATCATTTAAAAATACGAGGATAAATAGTTCTTTTTAACCCCTCATAACAAATATTTTGGACGAAAATCGTCTCTACATACAAGATGTGAAAATTAATAGAGAATTGATGATAAAAAAAATTTAAAAAAAAAAAGTTGAGAACATAAATGTAAAAATAAGAAAAGTTTAAGGATATTCATTGTAATTAAAATGTTGTGTAACCTTTGTTTATATAACACTAGTAACTCATTTCTTGATAAATGCATATTATAGGACTGGCTCCAAATATTAAAGCATGTTATCGAGGTTTTTATAATCAGTTTAAATTATAAATAGATATAAATAAATGGTGAATAAAATGATAATACTTGTGGGTTCCCTCAAATGTGTGAATAAAATAGGTGTGGCCAATTATAAACAGGTGCCAAACATACGGCAAATGTAAAACCAAGAAGTGAAACATGTTGACCCCAAAAAATGAACTCAACAGATGACGGGCCCACTATTGCCAAGTCAAGTGCGATTTCGATGCGTTTTTACTGGAGTAACGATAGTAAATGGACGGAAATGGACGCGGGAGGCACTTTTCGGTGAGAGATAAAAATGTTCAAACTTCGATGGTGTGAAACGAAAGCAATTGCATTAACAACGATCACCGAACATAAATCACAACAATCTGCGTTACACTCAACGGGAGTATGTGGAAAGATAGATAAAAATGTATTCTGGAGTCACTATGATGTCTATCGAAATTAGTATTCCGTCTATTATTGAACATTAAATGCGGCGATCGTTGAGTGTATGGGAAGTTGATCCGCCTCAGCTGCCTTTTCTTGGAAATGTATTCAACAATGCACACCTAATACATCTTCATGAGTAAACGTGAACGTCAAAATTGTTTTGGTAAGAAGACTGGTTAATTATGAAGCTAGTTATGGGAGGGTCACTTGCCTCCCTAGCGTAATTTCTTTGTGAGTTCCTGGATTCCCCTCCAACATGTGGGCCTCCAATGATTGTATCAATTTCTCTGATAGGTTCTTGGCCATTGTTTGATGGGGGCTCCGTCTTTGCCATTGACCTTCTCTACGCCTTTCTGTATCATTATCCCTTCCTCTTGGAGGGTCATTTCGGTTGGGCCGCCTTGGCTCTGTATTCCCATGCTGTTAGGTTTTCCTGGGAGGAGCATTTCTTTGGGAGCGTCTTCCTCTTCCTTGGTTTGTGTTACGGGAGTATCTTGCGACATCCTAGCAATTCTTCGTGCGATGGCCATGGGATAGTTGAGCGCTTCGTCCCTATTTTTAGGTCCAGTGCCTCGCCCCCTACCTCTCCCCCTTGGTGGGTACCTTGGGTAGGGCTGGTGCTGATGTATTTCAGCATCAGGGTTTACCTCCTCATAAGCCAAAGTAGGTACTGCATTGAGTGTTGCTGCAGCTAATTCTTGTCCATGATTCAAGGGTGCCTGGTGGTCCATCAAATGAGAAGTAGGGCTTCTCCCCCTCTACATTTGAGGAGGGGAAAGACTCTGGCATGCCCTGTTCCTATGATCCCTTAATTCCTCATTGAGGATTTCTCGCCTTGTCATTTCTAATAGGGCGTCATAGGTGGCAGGATCCTTATTTTGTACATCTCTCCAAAAAAGAGAGTTCATGTCCAAGCCTCCTCTTAAGGCAGTTAATACTTCCCTATTTGTGACCTCTACACAGTAAGTCATTTCATTAGTAAAGCGAGACAAGAACCTTTTCAGTGTCTCGCCCTGCTGTTGTCGCATGTCTTGCAATCGTTGAATGGGCATTTCTCCTTCTTTTCTAATAGCAAAGCATTTTAAGAACGTCCTTTTGAGGTACGGTTAGCTCCGGATGCTACCTTCCGGTAACCTTGTATACTAGATTCCCGTTTCTCCACTTAGAGTTAAATGAAAGGCTCTGCACTTCATAGTTGGGGTGGCCCCTTTCAAATTCATATGGGTCTTGAAGCTATTGATATGCTTCGAGGGGTCGCCTCTCCTATCATATTTAGGGATCTTAGGGAGTGTGAAGTGGTTCAGCATTTGGGCATTTCTTATGGCTTCTGAAAAAGGTGAATGGTCATCGTCGTCGTCAAGGTCGTAGGACCTCTGGGGTTCGTCAGAGTCCTCATCCTCCCCTTGTTGGGTTTGGAGAGGTGGTTGGGAGGGTCCTGCTTCACTCCTAGCCTGATCATTTCTTTCACGCCTATTTCTAAGGAGAGGGATCAGAGGTTCTTCCTGGTAGATAGGTTGTTGTCTTTGATACTAAAGAGGCTTCTATTGCTTCTTTCTAGGCATAGGGGAGGAAGATGAGCCTACCTATTTCTAGGCGCATGGGGTGAGTGAGCCTGCCTATTTCTAGGTAACCCCGAACTTATCCTATCGAAGATACTAGCCGACTTTCGAGGTCTATCTTCTGGCTCGTAGTTTAGAGGAAAGTTAAATGACACTTCATATGGTCTTTCTAAAGCGTAATTGGTCGACTTGTCAACCTCTCTCTCCTAGGGAGCCTCCATCTCGGTATGATGGTATCCAGCCATTTTGTTTTGGACTTCTTCTTCATGGTAATATCCCCGAGGATCTGAGAATGCATTTTAAGGGGCTTCATATGGGAGAATAGGGTACCCCTCGTCCCTGCATATTCATTAGCATCTCTTGCATGACCAAGTTTCGTTGTGTTACATTTCTCATGTTAGCAGCCATGGTAGCCATTTCTCATGTTAGCAGCCATGGTAGCCATTTCTCTAGTGAGCCTAGCTGCGACCCTGACTCCGCCTCTGGACCCTCCTCATCTATAGGGTAGGGGTCATGGACGAGCAGCTGGAGCAGCTTGCTAGGGTTCCTCTTCTTCAAGGTATTCCCTCGTCCTTCGAGGTGCACTTTCATCATTCGAACTCATTTTTCTCAAAACACTTAGCAAAATGCTCCCTTCTTCAGAGGCTAAATAAATGTTGGATTTTGGGATTTTTCAATTGTTCTTTCTTCAATAACTCTCATTTTTCAAGGGTTGGAAGTTTCTAACGGTCCTTTCTTCAAGGACACTCTTTTTTCAAAGGTTAGAACTCCTCTTGCTAAACTTTGTTCCAGGCTGGCTTCTCTCCACGTGTTTTCGTGGTTAAATGTATGGTTTTCCATAGACGACGTCAATCTGTTGACCCTAAAAAATGAACTCAACAGATGTCGGGCCCACTCTTGTCAAGTCAAGTACGATTTCAACGCATTTTTTAATGGAATAACGACGGTAAATGGACGCGGGAGGTACTTTGTGGCGAGAGACAAACATGTTCAAGCCGACGGTGTGAAACGAAGGCGATTACACTAACAAAGGGAAAAAAATCACAATGATCTACGTTACACTCAACGGGAATATGTGGAAGGATAGATAAAAATGTATTATGGAATTACTATGATGTCTATCGAAAAATTAGTATTCAACAATGTTGTAAAGATCACCAATAAATATTCTACTAAGTGTTTTTATAGATTTCTCAGGAGTTCAAGTATACATTTTCTCGTCTCTGATTGTAAAGAAGCCAACCCCTAGTTACTTACAAAGAGAAACTATTTATACTACTTTGACCGACTGGTGATTATTGGATCAAAGTTACGTGGCCTCATCTCCTACACTGAGGTGTTACATCATTGTCTATTCATACAATTAATATATTGATAAAGGGTCAGTCGCTCTACATAATAAGCTGACATACTGATAAACTTTATTACAAACGTTACATCAATCACTTTTAAAAGATCTATGAATCTGTAGCAAGGGAGAGCATCAGCTTTAAGGACTTCAGATGATTTTAGAGCCTCGGAGAACCTCAGCATAAGTTGTAGCGCTTCGTCCATGAGGTAGAGGGTCAACATGTACCTCGGCCTTTAACATGAAGAACTTCGGTCTTTGTTTGACTTCCTTATTCTTTGACCTCGCGAACCTTCTTTGACTTTCTTGTTGACTTTTCTGCATACATGGGTTGCCACGTGGCGCCTTCATTTTGAGCCTCGGAGGTGAGGCGTAACAAAACCCATCCCTAAAACCCATAACTAGTAGCTTAACTAAATGACTATAAAGAAAAACGAAAGAGCAAATGAAAAATAAAATTCAAGCCAAACCAACTTTATCAATATAAAGTTCACAATTAATAGATTATAATTGATCAAAATAATTAATTTTCTATTCGAAGATCATTCACATCTCTAGTTATG
>CAIGRQ010277102.1:0-16002 GCA_903798375.1 Fraxinus sp. D2006-0159
AATTAAGGGTGTTTTGAAAAATCATATGAAAAGTATTTTAAAAGTAAAAAATACTACGTAAAATTAAGCGTCACTTTTATTTTTTATTAAATAGCGACACAATATCATTTTTTTTTTAAAACAATGCCAATTTCTAAAGTTAAATATCATTTTTTTTTAATTAAAAATCATGTCACATTTATTAAAAATGATGTTTGTCATTAAAAAAAAGTAGCATAAATTTCAAGAAAGTGAAGGAAAAAAGTGTCAAAACACTAAAAAAAAAAACAACAAAACACCAATTAATACATTGAAATCAATTCAATAAAGTGACAAAAAGTGATACAACTAACATCCCTCTTTCTTCGTTCACCGTCAAACATCTTTAAGTCAGTTTATCGACAAAATACCAAGGAGTTTCTTGATGAAATTGAAAAATACTTTACAAAAGACAATAAGGCCGAAACTAGCATGCGTTTGGCAAACTTAGTTTCACAAAAGTATAACGGTAAAGAAAACATAATGGGGTACGTCATGGAGATGTTTCATCTTATTTCAAAACTAAAAGCATTAAAGTTTGAGTTGTCTAATGACTTGCTCGTGCATTTAGTTTTAATTTCTATTCTTGCACAATTCAACTAATTTAAGGTCATTTACAGCGTCAAAAGGGAAAGTTGACTCATAATGAGCTTATTCCATATTGTGTGCAAAAAGAAGAAAATTTAAAGCAAGATAAAACTGATATTACTCACTTGACACATGCCTCTAAGGACAAGTTATAAAGAATAAGAAAGCTACATCTAGTTCGGTTCAATATAAATAGCAAAAGTTTGAAAATGATAAATATGTCTGTTACTTTTGTGAAAATTTAGGATACATAAAGAGAGACTGCACTAAATATCACGTTGGCGTGTAATCACTTTGGTTTATTTTAAGGTTAATTTATTGTCAATATCTAGATACACTTGGTGAATAAATTTCAGTACTACTACTCACATAAGTGTGTTTATGCAGGATTGCATAAACAACCAAAAGCCAATTGATGCTGAAGGATTCATCTATGTAGGGCGATGGAAAATCAGTCAAAGTTGGGACTATATGAACCTTAAGTTATCATTAAAAACGGGTTATTTTTATTTGAATTTAAAAGGGACATTTGCGGTATCGTCTTTTAGACGAAGTTTGATTTTTATTTCTATATTGGACAAATTTGGTTACTCTTGTTCAATTGAAAATAGTTTGTTTGATTTTTTTCCTTAATTCAAATATTGTAGGTACCAGTTCTTTATTCGGTTACGATAACCTATATTTGCTTAATACGGTTGCCTCATGGTATTAAGAGTATGTTTGGTAAATATTATAATCGGATTAAAATTAAAAAAATTAGCCGTTATTGTTGATTTTTATTAGACGAGTGAGACCCAATAACAGTTATATTTTCAATTTTAATTCGATTAAAATTGGTACCAAACAAGCTATAAATATAAATTAACCAATGAGAATTTTTGCTTCATTATGACACAAGCGAGTAAGTAACATCCCTCAAAAGAGAATGAAAAATCTTGTGTCAAAAGAAATTCTTGATTCCCTTGATTTTTCAAACTTAAATGTTTATGTTAATTACATTAAGGGAAAACAAACAAACATAAGGAGATTATGTGTCATAGGACATCAGCCGTCTTATAACTAATTTATACGGATATCTGTGGGCCATCACTTCGGCTTCTTGAAATGGTCAACGGTAATTTAGTAAGTTCATAGATGAATTTTTCTCACTATGGCTACCTATATCTTATGTATTAAAAATTACAAACACTGAATATGTTCAAAGCATACAAGGCTAATGTTGAAAATCAATTCAACAAAAGAATAGAACATGTTTGGCCGTGGTGAATGATAGATATGACATAACAAGAGAACAATATCCATGGCATTCTGCTAGAATTCCTAGAGAAATGTGAAATCGTCCCACAATAAACCATGTCAAGGTCCTCTCGCATGAATTGTGTTACTAAAAGACGAAACAAAATAATTAAAGACGTGGTAAGGAATATAATTAGTCATTTCATCTTGCCAGAATCTCTCTAAGAAGCCCTAAAAACTGAAGCTTAAATTCTCAATTAAGTTTGAAGTAAAACAACTATTAAGGGGTTACAAATTTTTAAAGATCCCAGATCGACCCTTACTTCTATTGCTACTAGTTTTAGAAATTTAAGGACTATTTTTTTGTGCCTACGACAGCATACCATTTATGTTAATTACATTAAAGAAAAACAAACAAACAAAAGGAGATTAGGTACCAATAGGACTTCAGACGTCTTAGAATTAATTCATACGGATATCTGTATGTCATTCAATTCGGCTTCTTGGAATGGTCAACAATAATTTATTATATTCATTGACGAGTTTTTCTCACTATGGCTAACTATATCTCATCTATGAGAAATATCAAACACTAGACATGTTCAATGCATACAAGATTGAGGTTGAAAAACAATTCTGTAAAAGAATGTAATAAATTAGATCTTACCATAGTGGTGAATACTATAACGATATGACAGATCAGGAGAACAACGTTCAAGGCCTTTTACTAAATACCTAGATGAATTAGGTAGAAGCACTAAAGATTGCAGATTAATTCTCAACAAAGTTTCAAGTAAAGCAATTGTTAAGGATTGCAATTTCTTTTAAAAAAAGACCCCACTATTAGGTCAATTGAAACGAAAAATGTCAAATTCCTTGAGGATGTAAAGTTTGCTAGGAGAGATAAGGTTATAAGGTTAAAGATTTTGTCTTGGAAAAAGAATATGTATATATTTTTTTGTTGCAATTGACAATGATTAGGACTATTGACAAATTCTTGCTCTAGATCTTGTTTAAGAAGTAATTTCGAATCAAAATAATATTACAAAATTTCCCATACACAATCAAGAAATTGTTTCAGAAAAATAAACTCAACAATCTTAAGAACAAATGTCATTAAGTAAATCTACTATAAAAATGAGAGACAATTTTTGATGACTTTATAGCCTTTCTCTAAGAAAATAAAGATGTAATAGATTGATGGAAGAAGATCTGATCAATCACTTTTCATCAAGCTATGCAAAGGAATAATTCTCAAGTGTGGATTGATGTCATGTATAAAGAGATAAAGTTCATAAGTAATAATGACATTTGAGAACTCATCCTATTGATTGTAACTGAATATTTAAAATCAAAAGGGATTTGAAGGATGATGTGGAGAGATATGAGGCTCGCCCTGTTACAAATAACTTTATTCAAAAAGAAGATATTGACATTAAAGAGACTTTTTTTCCCAATTTCTATGAAAGACTCCTTTTAGGACTATTATGACATTTGTGACACATTTTGATCTTAAACTACATCAGATGATTTACAAATTAAAGAAAGTCATCTATGGACTTAAACTGGTTTCCCGTAATGGTATCACAAATTTTGTTAAATAATTATGTCATTTGATTTTGAGATAAATTCAATCGATGATTGTGTATATCGATTGTGTATATCACAAGTTCAGTTGGAGTAAGCATATTTTTTGGTATTGTATGTTGATGACATATTGCTTGTCACAATGATATAAGCTTATGCACGAAACCAAGAGATTTCTATCATAAAATTTTGAAATGAAAAATATTGGTAACACCTCTTTTGTATTAACGATATAGATACACATGAATCGTTCTCGATATATTTTTGGATTATTACAAAAGAGTTGTATCGATAATGTTTTTAAGAGATTTGGGATGTAGGTATACAAACCAAATGATACCCCTATTGTTAAACGAGACAAGTTTAGTCTCAATTAATGTCTCGAGAATAAACTTAAATAAAGAAAAATACAAAAAATTCCATGGGCTTCAACAGTTGGAATTTAATGTATACTTAGGTTTGCACACATCCGAATATGGCATTCATTGTTGAAATCTTGGGCAGATATTTAAGTAACTATGGGATGAAAATTTGGAAAGCAGACATTTGGTTATTCGGTATTTACAGAGAAACAAGGATTACATAATCACATTCAGAAAAGTCAAACCAATTAGAGATCATTGGATATTCTGATTCTGATAATGGAATATGACTGTAAAATATTGTACATTTTTGATGAATTTGAAAAACTACTTTAGTTATTATGTGGCAATAGCAATTTGTATTCCAACAGGAGCATGATGATATCAAAGTTTATAGACATTAAGTTCCAAGTTGTCAAGGAAAGAATTTAGAGTGGTAGGTTTCTATAAAACATATTAGGACAAATTTCATAATCACGGATCCATTAACTAAATGGTTATCACCCAAAGTCTTTTATGAGCATAATACTTACATGAGTGTTGTGTCTTCTTATGATATGATAATTTAGTGGGAGTTTGTATTCAAATGTTGTTTATTTTAGACACATATTTTTATCCATGGATATTCAGTTTATTTCATAAAAAAAGTATTCAGTTCAGTTCCACTCTAATTAAATTTTATGGTATAACTCATTAAAGAATAAGGTAGGATCAGATGGAAATAGGCATGCTTGGATCACATTACATGCAATTTTCATGCTACACATCCATACTTGATCTATGTCATTTGATTGTGTTGATATACATGATCATTGATGAGTTTAGTTATGATACTTGAAACGAAGAGCGCTTTGATCCTATATTGATATAATAATCAATGGACGAGATTGTTCTGAGATACTTTTGGTTATGACAGCAAAAAATTTGACGTTATAGGATTGTACATATTNCATTTGATTGTGTTGATATACATGATCATTGATGAGTTTAGTTATGATACTTGAAACGAAGAGCGCTTTGATCCTATATTGATATAATAATCAATGGACGAGATTGTTCTGAGATACTTTTGGTTATGACAGCAAAAAATTTGACGTTATAGGATTGTACATATTTATAAAGTAACATATGTGTCACAAATGAGAGATTGTTGGGTTTATTAATTTGTCACGTGTGCCTACATATGTAATTAATTGTGTATAAGACTATCTTAAAGTTGAGCTCAATTAAAATGATCTAATAAAGAATTAAATTGTAGTGCTTATGGCATATAAATAAAATGTGGGCCATATTATATATGTAGCTATCATATCCATTAATTTGTATTTGAGATGAGCCAAAGACATACAAAAACTATAAATAGGGTTATGATCCCCAATTCATATGCAACTTCTCATTCTTTATGTCATCTCATCAACACAAGAATGCAAGAGAAATCATATTGAAGAGGAAAATTCAAAACCTACAATCTAGAACGAAGATTGAAAAAAAAAAAAGAATCAAGAAGAATAATTTGAACAATTAAATCGAAGAACAAGATAATTAAGATTATGAAGGAAAAAAGCCAAAATCAAGAACTCAAGAACCAAAAATTAAGATTCAGAATTATTTTCAAAGAATTAAGGTATGTTCCGCATTATTAATTTTCTTAATGATTTGACATGGAGGATCTAGGCAACAAAGTAATTAGGTTTTCAAGTTTTATAGTTTAAAGTTTCATAAAGTTTAACAAAATTTACCACCGATAAAAGCTTGCACGAGAACTTTTGTTACAAGAAGTTGTTATAAGCAACATTACTTTCAACTTCCGGCTTTATCTTATCATGAAAATATATCCCAGATTGATTGAATAAACAACATATTTGCAAGAGTTCATTCATTAGACAATTTTGAAGGCCTCTTATTTGTAAATCTACCCCGCTCTAGACGTTTAAGACAAATCAGCGTTCCTTCTCCATTCACCCTCTCTTCATTTTCATTTCGTATTTATCATAATTATTGCAGTGCCTACCATGTTACAAAATAACATTTGCCCTGTTAGCCCATTTGTTACAAATCCATGTTTTCCTGTTCGAGGGCTTCAAGTTTGATCCACCACTGCCACTACCTCCACAACCACCACCTCCCAAACTTATTGTCACACTTTCTCAGGCTCTAGACTGCTCATCATGAAGGAAATAGCAATTCTCACCATACGGACATCCTTTCTCTGCATAGAATTTTTGGCAATGCCTCCATTTATAAGTCCTCTTTGCATCCTCAATGATAAGTGTAGTTTCTACACTTATTTGGGATTCTAAATGATGATATTTTGTTATTCTTTGGACGAATTAGGGTCTAATTTGTGTTATATTGTGTTTAGAAGGTAAAACTCGATGATTGCAAGAAGAACTGGGAGAAAGAATGGAAAATTGAAGAAAAATGATGGAATCCAAACTATGGGGGGTCTAAAGTTCAACATTCCAATTGTTGTGTCAGATTGGAAGGCGGCGATTCAAGAATGTCAAGAGTCAATTGGAGGTGAAGAGAAGCCAATGGGATGGGAAAAAAAATTATCGAAAATGATCAATAAAACACTTGAAAAATTTCAGGGACCAATATGCAAATTGGTCCCAAAATGATAATATCATGTGTACGCTCAAATCTTATGTGGTCAACATAGTTTAAATTCATTCTACTATGTGTATACTCAACTTATACTATGTGTACACATAGCTTTCCAATTTGGAAAGATTTTCTTTCATTTTTCTTGTTTCGACAAATTTTGATATGATATCTTTGCATCCCTTATAACCTATAATCTATCCAAAATGTGGGGGAGACCTTTCTAGACCTAAAAATTCATAGATTCAACATATTTTGGAGGCGAAGAACGAGGCTAGATCATCAACATCAAGAGAATTGTGCAAGATTCTTGAAGATTATCCATTCAAAATCAAGATTCCATATTTCTTCGATCCGGGTGATAATCTTCTATAAATTATTGTATAATTTAATTATTAGCTATGATGATTGTCTAAGTTATTTTATTGTATTGGATGATTGATGAATCTTATTTTTGTTTATTTCAATTCACGACTATTAATTTAGGCATTTTATTGATTGATTTTGCATTTCCATTGCACTATTTAATTGTTTGGCCATCAATTGAATATTTAGTTACTTGTTGTAGTGTAGAAATAATCATAATAAGTTTAGAATGCGTTAAAATCAACAAATATACAATAAGTATTAGGAATAATATATATGACATGTGCAATCATATTGATAATCTAAATTAAATGCACGATTTTCATATGAATTCGAATTATGAATAGGATCAGGTCATGTTGATTATAGGTTGGTATATCTTGAAAAATAGCATTTAACATATTAGCGTTATCGATTGTCAAAAAATACATGAAATCAACTAGATTATTTATTGATAATTGAAATATATGAAAATATGGGGAATCATAAATCCAATACAAGCATTCACATTCGATAAAACCACATTTTACTTGCTTTATTAGTAAAAATAAACACAAAATCACTCTTTCGTTGTCACTACTTACTCGAATTTAATACTAACTATTGAACTATATTTTAAACATTATTCCACATGGAAACGATAAACTCGAAATTCACTATTTCTATACTTATACAACGATCTCGTATGCTTGCTTGTTTCAACGTAACACTCCCCACCTCCTATAATCGGAATCTGAAACTCTTCTCTCGGCTTTGATGACACTCCTCATTCTTCGTCATGGACAACAACCAATTCTTGATGGTGGGAAGCAAAATGGAGATCCGTGGTAGGAATTTTGGGATTTTTGGGTTCGGGGGGTCTAAGGTTATGGGGTTTGAACGTAACTAATACGGGAGCTAGGATTTTAATTAGTTTTCTGAGGACCTAAATGCAACAATAAAATGAATGAAGACCCAAGTGCAAAGAGTTGTAATATTTGAGGACTGGGGGTTAAAATTTCCCGATTATTAATTTAGGATTTAAATTTATTTTGGAGTTTTAATTTGGTATTTGTCAATTAGGACTTTCAATAATTGGATTGTTTTTGAATTTTTTTTGGAATAATGTATTTTGAAATAGTAGATTGATGGAGAACGTGTGGTTGAAAAAGAAGGAAAAGTTATTGATGTAATGAAAAATATTATTTTATTGAAAAATGTGTAGTTGAGAATGAGTAGATGAATGAAAATGAAAATTTTAATGTGTATCAAACATAGGCTAAATTTGAAAACGATCTAAAAACTACAAATTAAGTTTTAGATGATATACTACATACATTCGAATTGACTATTTTCGCAATTCAGTTAAAATGTTAAATAATAGGAGACATTTCTCTTCAAGTGATATTTCCTTCTAACACAAACACACTGATTGCCACATGAAATCACCCCCATAGTTAACTTCAAAAGGACTTGAAAAATTCTTCTGGGACAGGCTCAAAGCCTGACCCAAAAACAGGGCGCCAACCTCTCATCCTTTAGCGCAAACTGCATGTACACAACGAATCATTGAGCGCAGAAGCTTGCTCTTAACTCTTATTCGATCTTTAAAATAGTTTCTTATAGCCGAGTCAGCATCTATAACTTCATAAAAATATAATAAAAGAAAAAGTTTTTAACTACCCTTTTTGTTAGTGGTACCGAGGCACTATTCAACAAAGTATCTACTACTGCCCTTCTGTCTTCGATAATAGACTTAACTATAATACCCAACCAATGTCAAAATTGATTACAATTATTGCATCTTCTCATCTATCAAGTAGTGAGAACCCTAAAAAAAAAAAAAACAAAGGGACAGGATATATTTTAAAATAAGTAAATCCACCTTTCAAAATTACTAGAACCACAACCATATCACAATGAAAAACAAAGAAAAAAATAAATGTACAGTACGCGTCCACTCATAGATATCAGATTTTCCCACCTCCATAATGTTAAAACATAATCTCCACTAACTGTTACTGGCCTCAATCTCGTCTAAAGCACCAATGCTTATTGATTGATATACAGTTTTGCAAACACCACGAGCAACCACTTTCAACTTTTTGACAATGCGAGGAGGATACGAATGAAGCTTTGCAGATAACATTCGGCGGGACAAACATTGTACAATATGATCCACATGGTTACACCAACTCAACGAGAAATTATCGGCCAAAATAGGAATAGATGTCAGTCTTTCGCAGCATAATCTTTAATCATCTGCTTCAGTTGCTGTATACAAACATATGCACCAATTTTGTTAACTTAAAAAGGGGAAAGTGCAAACAAAAATAATAAAATGAGATATGAAAAAAAGAATTGAAGTTTATAAAGACCAACTAGATGCTCACCGTCAACTCTTCATGAAGCACAACAAAAATCTTCTTCAGTCGTTTGTGTCTCTGCACAAATTTAAAAGTTATTGCAGTACGGATCACTTTGTAGCAACTCGCTAAACAGATAAGACATCAATAAATTAGCCATTGCTCTGTGATAGAGGTGCAACTGGTTTTAATATATCTTTGACTAGGATTTGAAATATAGGATTCGAAAAAAGGCTGCTTCCCTGTAAGAGATTATTTCAGATGTTTTCATAGCATATCAGGGTATATATTTTTAACATCAAACAAATGACAAGGCTTAAGACCAATCAATAACACCCTTAGAAATTAGTTCACATATTAAATGCATTTTTGACAACTCTAATTTTCCTATTTGATCTTCTCTCAGATTCTATGTCAAGCTGATCATGATCCTGTAATGTTACTTAAACCTAGTGGAAGCTTTTGGCTAAAACAAATCTATTTAAAGTAACCAATTCACAGATTGTTTCAAGTATCTTTCTGCCACGCATTTTTCATACAAATATAGAGAGCTTCATAAGTGAATGGACTGCTCAACAGAAGATCACTCTGATTGCATTAATAGGCATACAGTAGAATGTGATTCCATAACAATTTCTTGTCAATGGACTTATTACATATGCACAATATAGCACTTAATAATCTATGAAACAAAAATTAAATATACCTCCCCACACTGACGAAAGGATGCTCTCATCTGTCCTAAAATGTCATGATATCTCTTCGTGTCCCTTCCTCTGTACACCTCAAGGTCCTTTCCGAAGTTATTGAACTCATCCCTAAGCACAACACACAGATTAGACAACTGAACTAGAACGCCAATTCAGCATTGATAAATAATCTATTTTGAAAAAGATTAAAGACAAAATTCAAGAATGGGACCTTAGAACTTGCCAAATACCTGTATGACTCCAAGATTTTGTTCAAGGAGCAATAGCTCTCATATTTCTCTTGAAACTCCTGCACATAATCTTTATACCTGAAGATAGGACAGTATTTATATTAGGTAGAAGCAATAAAAGTCAGGGTTTTCAACAATATGCACAGTTGAAAATATAAATGTCATTCACGAAAAGCATCATGTTAATACTTACTGTGAGGGATCCTTTATTGGACCCTTCAGCTCAGGCTTATCCTTCTCATACTTTGAATACAAACAACTATTCTCATCAGATGAAGATTCTCTCCGTTTCTGACCACCACCATTGCTCCCTGTCAAAGAAGCATCTTTCCTTTTCTCACTTGAATTTGCACTTGCATTGAATTTTTTATTCTTGCCTTCCTTCATAGATGGGGGAACTGGTTTCAGATCACGTTGCTCTGCTGGTGCATTTACAGGCACTCTGCCGTACGTATCCTGATGAGATTCCAAGCTAGTCCCCAGGTTTGTTCCGCCTTCAATATGTCTAGATTGGTGCTGCTGCGGTTGAGATTGCACACTTTTTTGGTGAGATATTGAAATATCATCAGCATAGTGTTCTGGTGTTTGGCTCTTCAATGATCCATTTGGAAAGCCAGAAGCCACAATGTTTGCATTGGGTGAAGACAGTTTCCTTGAATCTGAAGTAATCTTATTAGAGGGTTTTCCTTTACCTAAATCTGAGTTCCAGTACTCCGAACTCGTTGGTTTGTTTTCTGATTTTTTATAAGAATTTTCCCTCTCGAATCTCTTCTTAGACCCATGATTTTCATCAGGAACGGGTTCACGAAATTCACCCAACTCCAAGTCTGAATGCTCTCTTCGTAGTATTCTGCCTCGATCATTCATCAATGGAGATCTGTCAATAAAATTAGTGTTGCTATCCTTGGGAGAATGCGCCATGAACCCAGGCTCCTTCAACTTCCCCACAATTTCATTTTTTTGGTGACGAGATTCAGTCGGCAGATACTGTTTGTCTCCAACACCTGCAGAATAACTGGTTGGCCTTTTCGCACCGATGAAGCCATCTTCCCCTTGTGCTTCTCTTTTACTCTTATCTTTATGAAGCTTAAGACCCTTGCTTGATTGAAGGTTTCTTTCAGTGTACTTAATGCCACGACCCAAGTTCTCAGCATGTTTACCTGACCACTCTTCTCCAGAAGGGACCTTAGCCTGTCCGCCAGCATCAAAAGATCTTCGATCTGGTTGCTGAGATTCAGAAACAGATCTACTTGGAATGGCTTGCTCGAAACCTTTCTGTATGCTAGAATCATCAGCACCATCCCAAGCGGTTCTATCAGCCATTTGAATATTAGGGTCCTTATGATGGCCTTGTAGAGGCCTACCAGGGGATGAATTGCAAGGACTCTCACCAAAGAGAGCATTCATTGTCCCAGACACAGTCTGACTCGAGTTGTTGCCTTTTGATCTTTTACTGTTGTAAGGCCTCTCATCAGATTGCTTATCATCAGAATGCCTTCTAAATTTGCTTTTTGGCATCCTTTCAGTGCTATCAGACTGCTGTTGCTTGAAGTCATCCCTTACCACATTTTCTGTTTCACCATAGAATCTTTGCCTGTAGACTTGGCTTTCGTTAGCCCCGAGTTGATTGAATGAAGAAGGATTTGTCCCTTCCACAAGTTTTTCACTATCTTTGCCAGAAACTGAATTAGTAGCTGCAGCCATTTCAGCTTCCTGGTCATTTTCAGGCAAGTCTTTCTCAATCTCAACCACATCAGAAACATGATTATCTACAGCATCAACAGATTCACTATAAGGGGGTCTCCCTTGTATCGGAGATTTAGGTGAGACAGGCTCAGTATCTTGGGATCTATGCTTGGACTTCACAACGTTGTCATCGTCGTCGCTCGTCATAATATCAACATCCTCATCAGATGCCTGCTTGCTGTTGGAAGATGCATCACTTTCACTGTCACTGCTACTCCCACTTCGACTTGCTACTGGGCTTTTACTTTTACTTCTGCTATGGCTTCCGCTATCACTACCACTGTCACTGCTATCACTTTCACTGGCACTGTCACTTCCACTATCACTAGAACTAGCCGCAGGCCCTTCACTATTATCATAAACTTTTTTGTCTCTTAAAGCAGTAGGTGAACTATGTATGATATCAATTTTTTCTATGCTGTCCAAGTCATGTCCAGCCACAGAGTTCAATCGAGCATTTTCTTGTAATTCATCAGTGTCAGTTCTCAATGAAAAGCTCGGTTCTGGAACAGGCAGTTGGGCACTCTTCTCATGGACCAAAGATGGACAGTTCAATTCTGGAGAACTGCAAATTCACATTGTACATGTGGAAGTCAGCATAGGTGCATCAATATATATGGAGGAATAAACAGAAAACTGGTTCGATGCAATTCAAAACCTTGCACTCAAGTTTATATGTATTCTAACAAAATAAAGCGTGCCTAGGCAAATATGGAACCATCATAGATAAGAAGCACCACAACACTGAATCTATAAAGATCTCAATATCATATTTGTTATCGCATTTATGCATGCCAGAGAAGATGATTGGTTTCATTTTAAAACCTAAAGGCGGTAAGGTTGACATTGAACAAACTCGAATGTGTAAAATGGGTCAAAATTGAATCATATCATTCCTCAAAAATATAATTACCTCTCGGATTATTTTTTCTTCCTTTCTTCCGCCCATTTATTCTTTAAATTGGTTTATTTATTTATTTTGGGGGGTGGGGGTGAGTGGTAGAGAGTGTAGAAGCGAGCGGGTGTACGATCAAAAGGACAGAGTATTTCAAGACAGCTATTACCGGTGCCAAAGATGAAGTTATGAGACAATAACAAAGACCAACAGTTTCATTTTACCTTACTGAGTTTCCATTCCTAGCACAATTAGACAATTATAACATTCTTATATTTGGATTTAATTCTTCTTCTTTTTTTTTTCCCCGTGTGCATGGGTGGGTATTTCCTAACAATTTTCATTTTCACCGGCCCAAAGTGAATTGGAAATTTTGGATTCCAGAATCCTAACCAAAGTTCCCTGCCCTTTAGTTTACAATTCCACAATGATTAAGTCCTTTATTGCCAAAGTAGAAGGAATGGAAGACCATTTTACTTATTTTTATTTCATTTTAATAGAGATGGTAAAATGCATGGTTAAGCTCATTAAAGTGCCATCTTGTTTTACAGAGGGAAAAAGAATAAGTAAGGCCAGGTCTTTGGCAAACCAAGCATAGATAGTCAGTCAGGAAAGCCAGATGAGGCAGGGTACCTTCCACTTTCGGATGAAGGTTTCTTGAAGCTTTCCATCTCTACACCTGGTTTCACAAAGTATCTTCCTGGAGCTTGAAAAATAGCAACCTAACAGTGATAATTTAATAAGATACAAAAGCAGTTTAAGACTGGGAGAAAACCCTATCAAGATCTGCACTGCTTACCTGTTTTAAAATGGGCTCAATTTCCCGAACCGAGTTGGGCATTGCATCCCCAATAGCCTTCTCCAAGCCCTTAACAAGAAATTGGCAAGATCCGAGGTTAACATTAAATGAAGGACATTTAAGGTATTCATGAAGGTAGATATCTGGATACCTTTAATTCAAATAAGTAGGAGAAGAAAGAATACATATTTACCTTGAGACTCATTCCCTTGGAATGATGCTCCATGAGAAGAGAAATTACCAAACTTTTCAAATCAGCAGCTTTAGGCGCCATGTTCCCTGTGTGCTTTGGTTTATCTCGGACTGTATTACTCGTCATCCTGCCAGGCATTTCTTTCTCTGAGCTGGCAGTCCTATTGGTAGCTTGAGTTGGTATACCCTCTTGTATACCTGCATGTCCCTTCATTAAATTGCCACTTCCAAATGGTGACACTGGAGCACCAGATTGCTCTGGTGGAGAAGATAGAGGTGAATCCATGGTCCTTCCCTTCAAAGGGGCTGTTGTAGGCACCGCAGGTTTATAAACAGATTTAGCAGGTCCACCTAATGTATTGATGAATGAACGGCAAAAAAAAAATAATAATAATTAAAAATGAATAAAACCAGAACCCTAAAAAACTTACCCAGCTCGTTCGCAGTTTTGTGATAAGCTAAATATGGATGACCACCATATAAAGATGGCAAAGGAATTATCAAGATTTTTCCCCCTATTTACCTGGAGGAGGTTCAGCTTTTCTCTTTTTGTAAGGAGGCTCTTTCTTTTGCTTGAAAATTCTCCATGGCGTAGCTGAAAACATAACAAATTTATTAAGTAAAATTCAAATACAGGTTAAAAACATTCCCACTGCAGTTCTACATAAGAACAAATTTATGCACTCGAACATCAATCATTAGAAGATTGCTCTTCAATATTATATTAATCAATAGTGGATATTTTTGAGGCTTCTCATAACCTTAAGGTCAATAAAGAATGTCAAGCTCATGCTATGGACTTTTTTTATAGACCTCACGGTCAGAACCTTAATCATTCACATCTGTACAAATAAACTTAACCAGTATAATATCTCATATGGCTCCATGATCATCTTCTTTTGCTGGTTCTAAAAATCCTAAAAATCCAGAAAGCCTCCAGGGATCGAAGTCATATAATGGTTTTTACTTTCTTTCAAATCCAAATATTTAAGGGAACATAAATGATCATCTAGCTGCCTTGGACATGCCCTTATGGAACAGATATAAAAGTTCTATTTGCATTCCCAGGAGAAGAAAAAGAGATAAAACAAATCCTATTTGGAATAGAATTGCCCTAAATCATTCTCTCCCACTTGAGAAAAACTTGTCGTCGAGATTTTGAAGAAAAGAAAATCAATCAATCGGAGACGATGGTCTCTCATTATTGAATTCCCTCCATGCACATATAAACACACGAATTTTCAATTCTTTGCACTTCTCAGGTTCTTTTTTTTTTTTTTTTTAAATGTCATCTTCAATATTACAATTCTTTCACTATTTTCCTTGTGCTTATGCAATTCTTTGACATTTGGATCATAGAAAAGGTCAACGAAACTATTATTCTTAATTTGGCAAGCCTCATATTTGAGTCCTTGGTGACTCGCAAGTTCAATTCCCTTTTCTTCGGTTGATATCTTCTCAACTTCAACTTGTTCAGTGTTAGAGTGCGACTCAAGCTTGAGGTCTTCAATTGCAATTTCACGATAATGTTTTTCATCCTTGCACTTATATTTGTTATCAATTTTCATGTATAAGAGATCACCAGGTTTCGAGTTTCAACTTGCACATGCTTTTCTACCTCTATTGTAGTATTATAGTCGATAACATCGTGGTAGTCTTGAATGACATCATATATCTTATAAATTTTTTGCTCTTTGTTTACATTGATATGGAAAATTGCTCATGTGACAAAAAGAAAAACCTTCTTATTGTACTACCAAAAACACGTGTTATCTCAACATATGTAAGTGACATATACATCATAGTACCATAATTGTTCCCAAAGTACATAAGGTCCATCTCTATCACGTTACACACAATCTCATTTTTGTAGTGATGTCTTATATAAAGTGAAATTTTGCAACCCTTTTAACTAGTGGAAATTGATAGCAAGATGAGTAATTTCCATCTTCAAATTTAAAGCTTTCACCATGCTTTGGATATCATATTCTCACTACTCCTGTATTTATTATTACATGCATACTTTGTCATACTTGTTGCACTGAATCACCGTGTTCCAAAAACCTTATCTTACTTCAAATTGGACTCCTTTATATATCTCCGATAAATCTTATACAAAATCCTTGATAGCTTGTGAATATTCAAACTTAGTTGGGACTCGATGAAATTCTCTATCCACCTGTTTCCGTGTTCTAGACTTGTTGAAGCAACCAACATTCATACAGTCAAAGTCTGTAAATTCTTGTAGTTTCGTCTTCAAATATACTCATCCTTTGTTCTAGATTCTAGACCAATATGGGTGTTAAATGGTATTTAAATCTTTT
>CAIGRQ010277217.1:0-11713 GCA_903798375.1 Fraxinus sp. D2006-0159
CTTGCCTTCGTTATTGCTCAAAAAGGTCATTTTTCTCTCTAAGAAGGGGTCCCCTTCAATTCTGGATGAGTTTAGGGTTTAATAGAGTCCCAAGATTCAACTAGCATGCAATAAAATAACACTTGATTATTTTAATTACATAGGCATGTTAAGTTTTGAAGTCTAGTTATTGTTGTTGTACAGAATCGGTATAAGGATCGACCTTTGTGGCAAGGTCACTGTTGGGTTCCTAACAAGATGTTTGGATTGAGCCCCTACAACCAAAATTTTATGAAGGATGGTTTAGAAATTTATACTTGTAATTTCGATTTTATTCTAATTTTATTTATAAATAGGGAATGATCATTAGAGTTGTGTAATCGTCATCAAAAGAAAGATATTAGAGAGAATAAGTTATGCGATTTTTCTCTTGCTTGCATTAAAGAAAATTATTGGCAGAACATGATGCAGTCTCACATCGAAGCTAGCCTCTATAAATTTTGTGTTGTGTATCAATTTTCTTTTTACAATTTTATTTCTCTCGATGATATAGAATTAAAATTTATAATTATTATTGCAACTTTTTGTCAAATGGCTTAGCAAACGAAAATCAGATAACTGATGTGAGTCAAGACTTTCCATAGTCTTCAAATTTAAAACCTGCACACAATTGTGCCTTGTCTTTTGGATATTAGGAAGCAAATAAATTGTCGCACGTTTTGTGTTCGTATTGCACAGTTGGTGGTCCATCTACCTGAACGCTTCAGTTTACTTGTCGGATACTGAAGGGAAAAAAAAATATGCACATTGCACTAAAATATAAATTGTGTCATGCATATTAAAACGTTTTTAAGCTTTAAAACACCTGGGCAGGATATATTTTTCATAAAGAACAAGAAAGAAACTATGAGGAGGAAAATAAGTTGTTGCTGGAAATGTTAAACCAAATAAGCACTATGACTTCCCTATGACATTTATGGGATCCTCGAAGAATTTTCCATTTTTCTCAAATGCAATTACAAAATAAAACTATGTATTCTCATGTGCAGCTCATTCTTTTGTATTGATATCGCTAGAATATTTATTTATTTCTACTTATATTTTACTCGAATTATTAGAAAGTTTTGTATGTCCTTGAAGTAAAATGTAGTGGAAGTACTATTTCTATGTTTAGCACTTTCAAAATCTTCATTTCTTTTCTCGTAAGTTTCCAATTGTCCGCTCTCTTACTTAAGCTGAAAGGTCAAGTCGAATTGTGGGGACGTAATAAAAGTTCGTGTGGAGTAAGATCGACTCAAATTGGCTCAAAATGGACAATACATATGATATAACGGTTTGAGCACAAGGCCTAGGTCCTTACAAAGAAAGCCGATTTCTTCATAACAACCCGACCTATGTGCCTGCCTAAGTCATTAACTTATGTGATGTTCGCTCTGCGAGAGTTTGAACCCATCTTATTCTTCACGGATTTCTATCGCGTCCTCATGACTTCAACCAAACTGTAAAGGGATTTCTTACTGATAAGTTGAATCAATGTACTAAATTGAAAAGTGTGCTTAAATTTGAAATGCAAATTCTAGAAATTGTATTCTTGCCAACTGAATAATTTGGATGTGGGATCCAGCTAGAATGCAATGGCAAAAACATGTTCATCATGCTAATTTGTTTTTTAAATTTAAATCTTGAGACATTTGAGCTTCGTCTTTTTGGAAAATAGAAAGCAAATAATTTTTTAAGTGGAACTAGGGTTCCAATCCATCTGACTAAATGCTAAAATTTCCAGCTGCAGAAATGAATTGTCGCTGTCTGGCTAAAAGAATAAGAGAACTCACTAATTCTTATTTAGTAAGAATAAGAAGACATGAAACACGTACTGATAATACACTTCTAAAAAAAATTTGCCTTGATGTAATTCCCAATGAACTTGTTATATTTGCTGTCAAAAATATTTTTCACTATATGCAAATGAAAAAAGAAAAAGAAATTAGGTAAGGTATATTTTGAAGAAGTTAAATGGGAGTATCTAGGATATGGCTGTAATCCGACACTGAAAGAGTAAATTACAAGCGTTCATTCATCTAGCAGTTCTATGATGTATTTTTCATTTATTAAATGCCAAATATTTATTAGTTCAACATTTTTTGGCCATTTTATACAAATGGATTTGTAAATCTTCAATATTTAAAAGGAAGTAATCAAAACGTGGTCTAAATTTTCTTGGCCTACATATTCCTGATGTAATAAGACTATAAATTCCCATCAAAGAAGCTCGTAAATTCATACAGTCCCATTGAAGTGAGAAGCATTTCTTTGATTTATTTCAAGNCAAAGAGCGGCAAATTCAAGACAACATACAAAGAGAAACCATTAACACTGTCACATTACATCGACTTTCAATACACCATCTAATTAACACCTTTTTTTCTCTATCTCCTTGAAAAAACGCAAAGTTCGACCCTAACAACACCTAGAGGGATGTGAATAGGTGTATAATACAGAATTAAAATATTTTACAAATTAAAGAGCAACAAGTCACTTTTAAATTCTCCTCTAGATGACTAAACATGCAAGCCATTCTAGTCCTAAGTTTGAATACTGCAGTTTATATTACCAATCAATAAACAATAACGAAAGCAGTAATTCAACACTAGGATGATCACAAAGAAACCCAACTGGGAAAAACTCCGGGTAATTTGCAGGCAATCCACTATAAACTATTCAAACAACTTACAGTACATCAGACTAGACGACCTGTACTATCTGATCTCCCGACTGCACTTCTTACAGCCCTCCTGCACCTATCCTTAGCTGATGTTGCCAAAGCTCTCCGTGGAATCTGTTACCCTGCAGCACTCTTTACCTTGTGAAATCGTCTATCTCCCGTGCATCTACTAAGATCACCTTAATTTTTACAGACTAGAACTCCAGTCAACTTTTCTTGATCTTTAGAACTCTCACCAGATGTAGAGGAAATACAGTTTGATATTTAGATTATAAAAACGCTACTTTCTAATCACCAAGAACTGATATAAAAAAATCATGAAGGTTGAAAGATGAATAATAAGAATTACCTCACAAATGAAGCTCTCACAATGTTTAACCTTGGCAAAAAAATCGTCTGTGGCTATTTGATATTTATAGGTAGGTTATAAAACGAATGGGTTACAGAAAAAGCATTTAAATCGCGAAATAAATTTTTTCCGGATAACCACGTCGCTCGAGCGAGGGCTCAGCGACGGTCNAGATGAATAATAAGAATTCTCTCACGGATGAAGCTCTCACAATGTTTAACCTTAGGAAAAAAACCGTTCTGTTGCTATTTGGTATTTATAGGCAGGTTATAAAACGAATGTGCAGGGGAAAAAGTCTCTAAATCTCGAAATAAATTTTTTTCGGATAACCACGTCACTCGAGTGAAGGCTCAGCGACGGTCTGTCGCTCGAGCGAAGGAGGGGCGATAGTCCAACGACGATGTTTCTGTTTTTGTAGCTCAAGTCAAACTTTGGCGACAATCTAGTGAAAATTCGCGCCGTTTTTCCTCCTTATACAATTCTCGAACCCTAGAGCTAATAACCCAATTTTCAACTAATTGTAAATTACTCATTGACTTTTTACATACAGTACAATTCAATCCTTTTTGTTTACAGAATTGTCAATTACAAAACATTTAAAACCTAACAAACTCTACCTTTGACATTTTGTGACAAAACTACTAATTAAGTCAAGGCAGTAATCAAAAATAAATTACCGACTCAAAACCTATGACAAACTAACTGACTTGAACAATTTTGCAGTTCAATGAGCACCTGTTACCTGAAATAGACAACTCAACACCCAGTGTAAAATGTGTGGAAAACAGTATAAGTAAACCAGTTCTAGCAGTTTATAGAATATAGACAATGTATGAATCATACAGTATTTTTCAGTTTCAAACATGCATACTAAATCAAGACATAGTACCAGTGCAACCCAACATACCAAGAAGACACATTGATACTACTAAAACATCAAAGTTAATTTAGCACAACTAAAATTAGAAAATCTTATGTATATGATATGATATGATATACAATGCTCATGCCCCCCCTTACTGCAAACTTTCAATGGTTTTATGTAGTATACAAATGTATCTATGTCTCTCCCCAACAACCTCTCGGACATAAAAATACAAAATTGTTTTTTTTTTGTTTTTTTATTTTTTTTTAATTTTGCTTATAATATCTCTCCCATTTTTTGTCACAAATGACGAATGGATAAAAAAACTTTAATGTACATCATCTCAATTATGTATGTGTAAGCAATCGTAAGTATATGCAATGAACAATAAACTTTCCCACAAATGTAACTCAAATTACCCATGGAGCAAATGATATAAGTGACTCATGTGTGTTAAGTCACACTAATCTTCTAATAGTAGGACTCCAAATCTTAATAGGTATGTTAAGTGTCACTGTTAATAGGTATATTTCACTACTTATGAAAGTCAAACTAGTAATTAACTACATTAGAACCTACATATGAAAACTTATTTTTATAGAGAATGACTTTTCTCCCCTTGAATTTTAACATAAAACATTTATTTTATATTACAACAGTAAACACGAATACTCAAATATATTGTTTTCATCTTAAGTGCAGGATTTTCTTCATTAAGCGGCTAACATGACCCATGTAACAAGCTTTAGGTCGGTTAACCCAAGTCAGTTGACCATAGACACTAGGTTATGAGAAACCCTGCATGCTTAATTACTCAAGTCAAGTAGGCTTCAAAAAGTAGTATAAGATATTGAACTCTTTTAATTTTTTATTTTTTTTTCATATATTTATTTATTATTGTAGGTATAATCTCGAGTTTAGGTCTAAATAAGTTGATCAATTCATGTTCAAAGTCACCCTATTAACAAGTGACTGCCATCCCAAATTTCACACATGCGGTAGAGTCCCACTATCAAGTTCATAGTAGGTGCAGTGTAGATGGTATATGAAGACCTATATTAAATACTCCAAAAGTATCTTAAGCCACCAAAAGTAATTATATTATAGTTCACTAAATAAACTCATGCTTGATTACAACGAACAAAATCAAGTGTATTGTATATTATGCTGTAAAACAATTTCCTACATAATTTTTTTTTAATATCCCAAGCTAGTCATGAAAATTATATTATAGCTCACTAGATAAACTCATTCTTGATCACAACCAACAAAATCAAGTGTATTGTATATCATACTATAAAACAATTTCCTGTATAAAAACATTTTGTTCTCCTTTATTTTTTTTTAAATTTTAAATCATAATAATGAAAAATTGTTTTTGTTTGTTTTTCGTATAAAACATGAATGCATCAAGAACAAAAAAACAATAAAATCAAATCAAATCAAATACACACAAACAAAACACAAAAACAGAAAATAGAAATGCATGATAACAGATAAATGAATAAATATGATGCATGCATAACCCAATGTCTCACAATAGTAAAATACAAGCATGCACCAAAAACACATAATCAATTAGGTATGTAAATGCTCTACTTTAAGAGTATCGTGATCTATTTCATAATTTTTCAGATCACTTTTCTTCACTCATACTTGCCTGGTGATAAGAATATTTTTGGTCATCTGTGTCACTAACTTGGCCAATTTACTTACCTTATTAGTAAGGAAGTTAATTTGACCAACATAATTTTGATTCTTATTTCTATCAAGTCCCAATTTCTATTTATGTTCAGGAAATGATGATACCTAGGCCTTATGTGTCCTAGCTCACCGCAATGAAAATATGTAGAGATAAAACTAGGATCAAAGTTATGAGAGCCCTGATATCTATTCCTAGGTTGGCTGGTCCTACGTTGTCTAGTAGGCTTCTGTCCTACATATCCCTTATTCTTTGGTTCAGAGTTAGGCACATGTTTAAGCTGGTCAGTATTAGGGACAATGTGATCTTGGACGTACTAGTAACATTATGATCAATTTTATTGTATCCCAAACCTCCCTTATTACCAGCAGGCTTAGCCATTCCTAAAATGTTATCTAACTCCTTAGAACTACTAGAAAAAACAAGAAGTTGAGATTTGAAAAACTCTAGATCGTTCAGAAGATTTTAACCTGAATTTCTAAGTTTTCCTTTTCAACTGTTAGCTTATTAGCTCTCCTAAAGGTTTTCTCAAGTTCACTGGTGAGATTCCTAACTTGAGTATCTAAAGATTCATTTATGGATTGTAACTCACTCAAGGTTGAGGTAGATTCCTGGATGCACGCTAACAGTTTCTCATTTTTCGACTCAAGTTCCGTGACTCTCGTACATAAGGCTTTATTTTTTAGTTAGAATTTTAAGACTCTCCTCATACATCTTATCATAAGTCTCATGGATATCTTCATCACTATCATAATCTTTCTCACTCTGAGACTCCTCACTGCAACTAACGTTCTCTGTCTTCTCACTCCCCTTATCAGATTCAGTCTTAACTCTAGAAGTGATCGCCATATATTTTTGTTCATCCTCATTGCCAGAAGTATCACTTTGATCGCTCGAATCCGACTCCTCATTACTCAGAATCACCGCTAATGCCTTACATTTTTCTTTATTTGAGCTCCTATTTAGATTAGGACATTCATTCCTATAGTGATCAAACCCCTTGCACTCATGGCATTGTAGAGAATGAGATTTCTTAACGGGAGTCATAGATATGTTTTTCTCACGTCTAACTCTCGAGAGTTTACTAGGGACCTCATTATTCCACTTTTAAGACTTTCTCCTATTCTTCATCACCTTCTGGGATGTTTTTATGAAATAAGCAATTTTGTTGTCCCTAAGAGTCTCAGCATCAGTGGACTCTCTCTTGTCTTCTCTAACAGTGTTCATGGCGATGGATTTGACCATTTAGGTTGTGAAACAGTGAGTTCATAAGTTTGAAGTGATCCTACGAGTTCTTCAATCTTAACAGTATCTAAGTCCTTACTCTCTTCAATCGCAGTGGCCATGGGTCTAAACCTCTCGGGCAGTGATTTTAGGACTTTTCTAACAATTTTAGACTCATGGATCTTTTCACCTAAGTTAAAGCTAGAGTTAACTATATCATTCAGCTTTGCATAGAATTCATTCAACGATTCATTATCCTTCATTCTAATCTTTTCAAACTTAGTGGTCAACATTTGCAATTTAGAGTTTTAATAGTTTTGGTTCCCTCGTGTGTGGTTTCTAAAATATCCCAAACTTCTTTAGCAGTTTCACATATTGACACTCGCCTAAACTCCTTAGCGGACACAGCCATGAACATGGCATGAAGGCCCTTACTGTTTCAATTACATTCGTCTAAATTAGTTTTAGACCACAATGAGATATCAGTGAGTGTGACTACACCAGCAACAGTTGTTATAGGCAGAGCCCACCCAATTTGAACGCTAATCTAAATACGGTCATCCAACACTTTAAGAAAAGCTCTCATTCGAACTTTTCAGTAAACATAATTGCTTCTATCGAAGAATGGAGGCACAGACATGACTAACTCATCTAGAATAATATAATAAGGGTCAAGAATTGATTCAAGTCTCTAATATCAATTGAAAAATGCGTAGTTTGACCCTAACAACACATAGAGGGGTGAATAGTTGTATAATGCGGAATTAAAATATTTTGTGAATTAAATAGCAACAAGTAACTTTTTAATTCTTTTCTAGATGATTAAACATGCTAGTCAGTTTAGTCCTAAGTTTGAATACCGCAATTTATATGGTCAATCAATAAACAATAACGAAAGCAATAAATCAACACCAGGATGATCATGGATAAACCCAACGAGGAAACTCCGGGCACTTTACCAGGCAATCCACTATAAATGATTCAAACAACTTACAGTCTATTAGACTAGACGACTCGTACTATTCGATCTCCCAATTGCATTCCTTACATCTCTCCCTAGATCCCATGTCCCCTTGCATCAATCCTTAGCTGCTGTTGCCAAAACTCTCCATGGAATCTACTATCCTACATCACTCCTAGCCTTGTGGAATCGTCTATCTCCATGAATCAACAAAGAACGCCTTGTTCTTCACAGACTGGAACTCCAGTCAACTTTCCTTGATCTTTAGAACTTTGACCAGATATATAGGAAAGGCAGTTTGGTATTTGAATTATAAGAACGCTGTTTTTCTCATCACCAAGAACTGATATCAAAGAATCATGATGGTTGAAAGATGAATAATAAGAATTCTCTCACAGATGAAGCTCTTACAATGTTCAACCTTAGGAAAAAAATGTTATGTGGCTATTTAGTATTTATAGGTAGGTTATAAAATGAATGGACCAGAGAAAAAGCCTTTAAATCGCGAAATAAAATTTTCCCGGATAACCACATCGCTCAAGCGAGGGTTGAGTGACGGTTGAGCGACAGTCTGTTGCTCGAGCGAAGGAATGGCAACAGTCCAGCGACGATGTTTCTATTTTGTAGCTTAAGCCAAACCTTGACGACAGTCTAGTGAAAATTCGTGTCATTTTTTCTCCTTTTGCTATTCTCGAACCATAGACCCAATAACCTTATTTTCAACAAATTTCACATTACTCCTTGACTTTTTTACACATAGTACAATTCAGTCATTTTTGTTTACAGAATTTTCAATTACAAAACATCTAAAACCTAACAGAATTAATGGATATCAAAATCCATGCATTTGCTGCTCCATTTTCCACCAAAAATATGAGTATTCAGGATACTCGTCGCTTTGTCAAGTATCATCCTAGCATTTGGGGAGACTATTTCCTTTCGTATACATCTAATGTAAATTAGCTAAAACTTTTGTTCCCCGTTAATTAATTGGATTTATTAATTGCGGTAATTCAACATAGGATAATTGTGCATATGAATTCACATGGATTAATTAATAACTATGAATTGTTGCATTTATTAATTGGTAAATTTAAATTCCACATAAACACCTATTCACCCTCCCCCTCTAGGTGTTAGTTGGGTCGAACTTCATTATTTCATCACACGTTCAAAATCCACTCACAAGAGCTTAACGTGTACAATGCAGGATGATAAATATAATAACTAATATGGACATTATCAATTACAAATTTGACCTAACTCACAACTTATATTATTATAAGTAATCAAATGCTATTTAATTCGCTTATTCTATATTAAGTAAATACAATAAATTTGAAATGCAAATTCTACAAATTGTAGTCTTGCTGACTGAATAATTTGGATGTGGGATCTAGCTAGAATGCTATGGCGAGAAAATTACTGTAAATTTTATACAAATGGATTTGTAAATCTTGAGACATTTGAGCTTCGTGAAGCAAATTATTTTTCATCGTACAGACAATGTTGTATAGCTGGGTCGGTTTTTGAAGTTGAACTAGTGGTCCAATCCACCTGACTAAATGCTACAATTTCTGTAAATTTTATACAAATGGTTTTTGAAGTTGAACTAGTGGTCCAATCCACCCGACAACGTTTTTTTGCCATTTTATACAAATGGATTTGTAAATTTTTAATATTTCAGTGGAAGTAATGGAAACACCCATTAAACGTGGTCTAAATGGTCTTGGCCTACGTACTCCTCACATCCTATTACTATAAATACCCATCAAACGAACTTGTAATTCAACCAAGACCATTGAAGTGAGAACCATTCTTCGATTTACTGTCCAAATTTCAGTAGTGAAATACAGAAATGGATATCCGAATCCATGCATCTGCTGCTCCATTTTCCACCAAAAATATGAGCATTCAGGATACTCGCCGCTCTGTCACGTTTCATCCTAACATTTGGGGAGATTATTTCCTTGCGTATACTTCTAATGTAAATTAGCTAGATCTTTTGTTCCTTGTTAATTAACTGAAATATAAGTGTGTTTAAATGTTAATGCATGCTTCCACTTACTTGACCAGGAAATATTGGCCCACGAAGAGCAAGAACGTCAAAGATTAAAAGAAGAAGTAAAAAAGTTGCTGGTGGCTGCCCCAGATGATTTATTGTATAAACTAGACCTCATCGATGCAATCCAGCGTCTTGGAGTTGGTTACCATTTTGAAAAAGAAATTGAAAAATCTTTAAAATGCATCTATGAAACTTATCTTGAAAGTCACAATAAACAAAACAATGATCTTCGTACTGTTGCTCTTCGATTTCGATTACTCAGACAACAAGGATATTATGTCTCATGTGGTAAGTAATTTTTGTTTTCATGATTTGTTGAATGTTGAGAAATTAAATTGTCCATAGCTTATATATACACATAAAATAAATTATGTTCTCTTATGCTTCAAAGCAAATCGAATATACTTTTTAGTTAGTTATGATTTTTAATGCTACTTTATTACTAACAAAATTAACTTTTTTTAACATGACCAAGCATGAATATGTTACATGAAAAGTTTATGTTCTCTAATGTGAACATGAACCTTACACATACATTTCATATTTTTTCGGGATGAGGCAGATGTGTTCAACAAATTCAAGGACAGCCAGGGAAAATTTGAGGATTCTTTGATTAGCGATGTACCAGGGCTGTTAAGCTTCTACGAGGCTGCACAATTTGGAGTACACGGGGAGGAAATTCTAGACGAAGCATTGCGGTTTTCTGCTACTCACCTCGGGTCCTTGATCCACCAGGCGAGCAATTCTCTCTCTAGACAAGTTAGCGACACCTTGGAGATGCCAATTCATAAAACTTTGACAAGGCTCGGAGTCAAGAAATTCTTATCCATTTACCAAAAATCAGGTGAAGAAATGCTCCTGAATTTTGCAAAATTAGACTTCAACATAGTGCAGAAGATCCACCAGAAGGAGTTAAGTGACGTTACAAGGTTAGTTTGTTTTGTGAAGCTTTACTACTTGCACTTAGATATCTGAAAAGTTGTTAAAATTTTACTTTCGGATGTAAATTGCAGGTGGTGGAAGGCTTTAGAGTTCGGGAAAAAATTGCCTTTTGCAAGAGATAGGCTGGTGGAATGCTACTTTTGGATATTATCTGTCTACTTTGAGCCCCAATACTCTCTTGCAAGGAAAATTCTAACCAAAGTAATGGCCATGAGTTCAATTATTGATGACATCTATGATAATTATGGGACCCTAGACGAACTTAAACTTTTCACAGATGCAATTGAAAGGTGAGTTTTGAGTTATTCTCTGTATTTTAATATCTAATAGCATATTTATTTATAGTGAAATATATAATTCAAATGGATTCCAATTTGATATTGAATATTTTTTGTGAGCAGGTGGGATTGTAGTGCCATAGATCAGTTACCATCGTACATGAAATATTTTTACACATCTCTTTTAGATGTTTATCTTGAAGTTGAGAGAGAATTAGGAAAGATAGGAAAATCGTATCGTGTTCAGTNTTATAGTGAAATATATAATTCAAATGGATTCCAATTTGATATTGAATATTTTTTGTGAGCAGGTGGGATTGTAGTGCCATAGATCAGTTACCATCGTACATGAAATATTTTTACACATCTCTTTTAGATGTTTATCTTGAAGTTGAGAGAGAATTAGGAAAGATAGGAAAATCGTATCGTGTTCAGTATGCGATTGATGAGGTAATCAATATTAATAAAGTTGCTGGACTTTAAGCAAAATTACATCCAATGATATCTAATCACAGTTTCAATTTACAGATGAAAAAATTAGTCCGTGCATCTTTCGAAGAGGCAAAATGGACATACAATGGATATGCTCCAACACTAGAAGAGTATATGAAAGTCGCACTGGTAAC
>CAIGRQ010277225.1:0-14443 GCA_903798375.1 Fraxinus sp. D2006-0159
TACTCTTTTTCAACCACACATTCTTTAATAAAATAATATTTTTCATCACATCAATAGATTTTCCTTCTTTTTTTCAACCACACATTATCCATCAATCTACTATTTCAAAATACATTCTTCCAAAATAATGTGGCTCAACACACCCTAAAACCCAAAATCTTGTTCTCAAATTTCATTAGACTTGAGGACAAAGGGTAAAAATCTAAAATTGAGTCAATTAAAACATGGATTATTATAACGATTTTTTCACAACTTGCACATCAGCCGATAAATCGAAAATCCATCTTAATTTTCGACAATGTGTATTTATTAAAAAATAGAATTAAGCGCAAGATAAAGCAAAAATGGAGTTTTCACTCGAGAAACCCTAAAATTATAACAATTGAAATCATGAATTCTTTATAAAATTACACCAAGCCAAAAGGCAATGATGAAAAAAAATATAAAAAAAAAAAAACTTTTGCCGGCATGCATATTGTGACTAGCCTGGCTGATTCATAGTTGCAAACTTAATTTAAAAAAAAAAAAAAAAAGCAAAAATGGAGTTTTCACTCGAGAAACCCTAAAATTATAACAATTGAAATCATGAATTCTTTATAAAATTACACCAAGCCAAAAGGCAATGATGAAAAAAAATATAAAAAAAAAAAAAACTTTTGCCGGCATGCATATTGTGACTAGCCTGGCTGATTCATAGTTGCAAACTTAATTTAAAAAAAAAAAAAAAAGTGTGATGTATTTGATTAGATGACTCTTTCAATCATTCAAAATTGGATGAAAGTGCTGACCCCATTTACCATTTCCCTTTGAGTTTGATTGGAAAAAATAATAATTTATGATTGATCGGTTCAAATGTCATTCATTACAATATTCATTGTATTACATACCTTTTGTATGAAGAGTTTTACTGTGTACGGGGAAAGATATACAGGGTTTGTATAGGGCCACACTTTGACATTTTTTTAAAATGGACATTGACCAAACAAAGAAAAAAGAAAATCATACAAGTGCTGTCAACATAGCACCTATAACTCTCTTGACAAATATTTCCTTGTACAAGGAGAATAACTCTCATAGAGATAGTCAATTTGTGGTGTTACGATGATTCTTGCAAATCGATCGTCACACCTTTAAAAGGTAGAACAAAATTGATATAATTGATTTATCGTAGATAAGTTTTGTAAGGCTGAATCTAACCATAGACCAACAATACTTTACTTTGGACCAGGCTCCTTGACCTAGAGATCGGACCAATTTGATACAAATTGAACCTATACTCACGTTATTAGGAACGATTATAAGACGATGTGTAACGAATAAAATCAAGTGTAAAACGTGTGGAGCACCAAACCCTACTAATTTATTAACGAAGCCGGCAAGCTTCAACTAGCAATCACGTGGATGAATAGTTATCACATATGTATAATACCCCACCCCATTAAAAAGTTCTCATAACTAACATACATTACTTTAATCAAAGTGGTGAACAACTTTTTAATTCTCATTATTTCTTCCATTTAAAATTGGTTTTATGCATTTACCATTTAACCCTCCTCTGGTTTCATCCTACGGTCAACAATGACATGCAATCTTTGATGGAGAAATCCTGGCAAGCAAACGTAGTCCTCGTTATTCCCTATTAAATTATAGTTCATTTTTCTCTTTCTTCTTATTAATCATAAATTTTCCAACAAAATAATATTATACGTAAATTCAAAATTTTTCTTTTTTTTAATCACACATTTCTTCGAAAAATCATTATTTCTCTCATTATAATATGTAATAATGAGTGCCAAACAAACGCATATTTGAGCATAAAAATACAAAAAGATAAAATATTGTGTACATTTCTTCATCTTGATGTCACGTGTTCGTCACCATTTTTTAAGAATGTTACCGGCACGAACTAATTAAAATACTAAGCGTTAAAGTAGACGGAATTTTTTTAAAATTGTTATTTTTTTCCCATTTTCAATCATACATTTTATGAAATTCATAACTTTTATTTACATTTAAATCACATATTTTATCAAAATCTGTTAAAAATCTAATTTTTAACCAAATTAATCAAGGACTTTAATAAATTATTAATTTAACTTCGTTTTAAAACATTTTGCCCATGTTTGGTACACATTAAGCGGTTGTCTGGTACCGCTTTTAATCTGCAGAAATGGCAATTTTTTGACCGTTGAGAGAAGCAACGGTCAAAAAATCAAGGATGGCTGCTGCAATCTGTGTCTACCGTGTCAGGCCCAACGGCACAAAAATCAACAATCGCGCCCAGGCAGAGCCTAAAATTTTAATTCTCATTCTTCTACTCATTTTCAACCACACATTTTTCAATAAAATAATATTTTCTATCACATCAATAAATTTTCCTTCTTTTTCGACCACACATTCTCCATCAATCTACTATTTTAGAATATATGTTTCCAAAATAATGTGGTTCAAACACGCCCTTAGTGTGTACGTTCGTGTGTGTGAACTCTTTGAATTGCTTTCTAGTTTGTGTATTGGGAGATGATTCATTTAATTAGTTTGAGGCATTAAGGTTTGAACTTTGAAAATTGCTATTGTGTTTATTTTATTATTTTAATAATAATTTTTTGGTACGTCTTTGAGGGGACATCTACTCTTTAAAATTACTGCTTGGCAGCTTATATAGACTCGTTATTTGTTTTGTCGATTAGAAATGGTCTTTCAAGTTATTTATTCTATTTCTTTGGACCTTTCTGTTTTAATTAACGAGTTATTTCGTCACAAAAACTGTAGTCAAATATATAGTATATGTAGAAAATGAACTCCGAATATAAATTCATTATTACGGAAAGACTATGTTCATTTACTCGTGGTAAATCAATAAAATGCGAAGAAGCGACTCATTCTCTTGTATATTTATTACATTTTTTTAAAAATGGAATTCATGTTCATACATTTAAGGTCCCAAATAAAAGGAGGGAAAGGATCGATAAGAAAGGGAATGATTGATTGCAAAGAGAAAATACTATGTGTACGTCTTGGCGTTTGCTCCAAAGATTTGACGGAGAATCTTTATGAAATATTTGAGAAGTCACGAGAAATTAGTCGGATCCAATAACCCACAACAAGTGACGTGTCAAGATTACAGTAAAGACAACGCGTATGGATAAATTTCAAGTGACAACTTTAGTTCAATGAAATTATTTATAGCACTTCTCCAATAATACTAGTATTGACAAGAATCGTGTCTTTCAAAATACAAATGTTTTTTTTTTCTTTCCAGATAAATGCATCACTACACTCGAACTTACGGATGCAAAGCATTTATGTAACACTAAGCTAAGGTGCCAATTAGCTCGAGCCATCTCTATATAAATGTAAAAGCATTTATTTACTAGGGATGAAAACTAATTTTCTTTTACCGTTTTAACATTTTATCCTCGACTTGCATAAATCATTATAGTTGATAGGAATTAATCTATTTCTACAATCTTTTTGTACAACTTTGTCGACGGTATTGGTTGTGACAAAAAAAATAAATTATTTTTTAAAATGTCCAATAATTACATGTCATTTCGCATATTGTCAAAATCATTGTAGGCATTGTTCAATTGTTAGACCATGAAGCACTAGAACACCTTTTAAACCTATCAAAACGGCCCCATTGGGCCACGTGGCATTGAGATGCTCCATGATTTCTCTCTAACAAAACCCAATTATGTCATTACACGTTACACAATCTCATTGGCTCGCCTCAAAGTAACCGGTCCGCTGACGCTGGGCCGTCACTTTCACGGCCCAGTACACAACCAAGGAGATAAAACATAGAAGTGGGCCTAATCACTTTATGACATTAAATTACAATTATGCACTTTATATAGTCTTTTAATTACAGTAATGCCACTATTGTTGTTATCCACGTTTAAATAGTTTTTTAAAAAGAATTATAACTTTTTTAGAGAACTATTTTTTTGTCAATAAGTGAATAAATACATTTACGAGTCTATACTGAACATCGCTTCTGAAATTGTACATATTGTTTGAAACATGTATTCATGTAATTTTCATTTTATCGAAACACTTGACTAGTTATCAAAAACTACACAAGCCTGATCAAAGTAGCTAATTCGATTCGATCTCAATTAAAATTTAGTTGGTCAAATTTTCAATTCTATCTACAAACCCGAATTTTTATTTCAATTTCACAATTATTTTTCTAGAATCTCAAAACTAAAACAATCATTAGAATAATTTATATGATCATTACATTAATTCGCACGTACACATAACAATTAACACTTTAGTATGAGAAAGCATGAAAGTGAAATGAGTAAATTTACATCACTTTTTACACTTTAAAATATACTTTTTTGAAGCATAAAAAGAACTGAGCAAGAAGTCGGATCTTATTTGGACTGTGAAAAGATATGATTAATCGGATGAACAACAACAATTAGTCTTTTGAAAATAAAAGAGCATGAAATGGTACTTGAAGGGAGATAGGATTCACCTTTATCGGGTTTTGACATCAAGCTATTCAAGGAAGTAATGCAGGGAATGCTAACCATTAATCTAAGGTTCGAGAAAGACGTATTGTTTGATCACAGGTGGTAAAAATAAATCCTTGAGCATTAAATTATAATAATAAAATACTATCATCAAACAAATTCAAGAACAGAGAATCAACTTGTTTAGAAATTAATCTCGAAGCTAGTTCACAACAATCAAAGTCGAACATGGTCTTACCAGCGAAGCAAATTTACAAAACAATAAATTTAGAACATATGTGGCCGAATTTAGAAGTTGACTTTCTTCAATATCACGTAAAAATCTTAACTTGTTACTAATCAATCGTCCTCAAGGCGCTAAACACACCTTCAGGGATGGGACCGCGATCTCTAATGCATTCATGGCGGTTCTTGTGCGCCTTCAAGCACATCAAAGGCGAGGGAGTTTTGGTGAAGGAGATTATCTGATTGTATTTTTTAGAAAAAAAAAAATGTGACTCTTGATTTAGTTTTTTAATTTAACCTCTATTTGAGCTCCATTATTTCACATTTTAATTAGGCTTATGGTAATTTTTGAGAAATGTGTTGTTGAAAAAGAAGGAATTTTTTTTAGTTTATGTGTAATATTATTTTATTGAATAATGTGTAGTTGATAAGAAAATAGAAAAATATATATTTTAATTTAATGAATGCCAAACAAAGGCTTAGTTTCATTCTTATTTATTTATTTATTTATTTATTTAAAGATGAGGACAAATTTGTTATTTTAAGTGGATGTAACGTTCAAAATGGACGAAAGACGAATTTTACTACGGTTTAGAAAAATTAAGAATTTATTAGAAACATATTGTAAAGATTTGAAATGAAATAATTGTAATTAATACAAACTAAATTACACTTCAGCTTCCATACTTGAGGATGCAAAACATAATAACACCTAGATAATATGTTTCTACCCATCATTGGGGCTTGATTTCCAACCCACTTTTACTTTCTCCACTTTCTCTTTATAATTTATCCCGTCGACATATATTTTTCATCCCACGGCCACGAGATTTGATGAGAAGTAAAATCTGATGTCACATTTGATATTTTATCTGCATTCAAGGGTAAATTCGTCAATTCAAAGCAGATACCTACAAAGAACTATAGGGTTAACGAGTTGGCGTGTATGTATGAGTTGTTCGGTTGAATAATGAATAGATAGGAATGTGAACACAAAAGAAAGTTGGCAAAAGCAGTGCTTTCAGTGGAAATATACCTTTTCTACCCTTAAATAAATTATTGTTTATATTTTATCCTTGTGATAATTATTGTATTAAAATATTTTGATATACATACATATTATTTTGCATTTTCTTGGATTGATTTGGAGTGGATGAATTGGGATATAGATAATGGAGCTGTGCTAGAACAGATATTTCTACCACCATATTCTCCTCATCCTGCTTTTGCAGATTCTTGTTCAATAGTGTCCATACGAATCAAAATTCTACTTTTTTTTTCCTTCTAGTTTCTCTCATTCTGGCTACATTATTACAGCTTATTGCACCCATAATCTACTTATTTTTAACTTAAGCAGGCTTGAAGTTGAGGGTCAAACTTAAAACACTCAAACACCCACACGATTAGTTTTTTTACAAGATTTTATGGAGACCCTTTGAAGCAAGATTGTGCTGTCAGGTTCTCTGTCTGGTATTTTTGATTTGATTGCTATTCTTAAAAGAATATTTGCTTAGTTTGCTTCTATCTATTTCTCCATCTGGATTTTTGGTCGTTATCCGAATTTTTTAAAGGAGCTGTTTGGGAATTGAAAAAAGCTGGAATCTTGGGAAATTCTTCCTTTGATGTGGGTGTTCAAGAAGTTCTTATTTCCGTCAATTCTTGGTCTTTATCATACAGATTTGAAGCAATTTGGTGGATAAGATATAAATTTTTTGACTGGAGGGTTGGGAGATAGTAGACTCACATGAAAATAGCAAAAATTCAGAAGGGGTTTCACTTTGACATTGTTAGATTCATATGAACATAGCTAGAATTCCGAAAGGGTTTTCAATATGATATTGTTTGATGTTAATTTCTTTGTTACATGAGTTTATTCCATGTAGTTGGATTTGGCTTGAAGGTGGAGTATCAGCTTTTGATGTCACGTTGCTGGTTTTTGTCTCTGATTTCTTTGAATTTGTTGAGTAATGGTGGAGTCATGACTACCAAGACCAGTTGGCTTGATGATGGAGGGCGGATATTTATGAAATTGTGGGATTTGATTTCGGAGAGCAGTTATAAGTTCCACCATCATTATTCCCAGTATATTGGGCCGAGGAAAGTTAGGAAAAACTGGTGGAGGAAGCTTTTATGGGCATGGATTGGGTTCTGGATCGTAGTATCCGTTTGGGTGCTCTGGTACATGAATTCACAAGCTTACGAGAAGAGGAAAGAGACACTTACGAGTATGTGTGATGAGAGGGCTAGGATGTTGCAAGACCAATTTAATGTTAGTATGAATCATATACAGGCTATGTCTGTTTTAATTTCAACCTTCCACCATGGCAAGAACCCTTCTGCCATTGATCAGGTAAAACTCATCATCTTTAAGCTAAAATTGGTGCACCGTCTTAGACCGTAGAAAGACTTTAGTACAAAATTAGAATGGATAATAATAGTTGGATGGTAATATGGTGGATAATATTGTTTAATTTTATAGGCAAAAAATGCCCTATCAATCTTCTATATAATGTGGAGGATGGCGATAGTTGTGAATGTGATAAGATTACTTGTAAACATAACCATTTTTTTAACTAAAATATCAAAAATACTATCCATCTTAAGCCACCATAACACCATTCACTTATTAATATCTATTGTGATTTTTTATGAAGTCTAATATGATGCGTCAAACACAACCTTAATGATTAAGTTTCATTTCTTTATGGAAGGCAGAGACTGATAGTTCTTCACATGAATTGAGCATTTCTTTGTGAATTGGTTTATCCCAGGGCATTTATCCTTGTTTTTAATCATTTCAAAGCTTCTATTTTCTGTTAATCAGACTGTTAATTTACTTCTTGGTTTTCTGTTTATAGCAAATTGATAAATTTGGTCAAAGGAAAAGGTATTGTGAGATTCTTGTCAATAATAAGTATAAAACTCCTTACTATTTTTTAGCTTTTGGAGCCATATTCATGTGCTTTTCCCTCTATTCTCTAGAATCCTATCCACAAAAATTTGAACTTCAAAATCTTGCAGAATACTTTCGCGAGGTACACGGAAAGAACAGCTTTTGAGAGGCCCCTCACAAGTGGGGTGGCATATGCTGTAAGGGTTCGACATTCTGAAAGAGAGGAATTTGAAACCAAACAAGGCTGGAGCATTAAGCAGATGGATGGTGTTGAACAAACCCCAGTTCATGAAGATGAGTATGATCCAGCGGACCTTGAGCCATCACCAGTACAGGAGGAATATGCCCCTGTCATTTTTGCCCAAGATACTGTTGCACATGTAATTTCTGTTGATATGCTCTCGGGAAAGGTAAAGTTCTTAGTTTTATGACCTGTAATTTGCTAATTATTCAACAATTTTCAAGCTGTAGGCATTTAAACATAGTTAACATCCTGTATAATCCAACAATGTTCATTGTTTACATCATATATGTTACTTTATGTTCGAAGTTGAAAGGAGAGGTAGAGAAAAAAAAACATAGGAAGACTTTATACCATAAATCTTTGTGTTGACAGGAAGATCGTGAGAATGTATTACGTGCAAGAGAATTAGGAAAAGGCGTTCTCACTGCTCCTTTCCCGTTACTCAAAACAAACCGCCTTGGAGTAATATTGACTTTTGCTGTCTATAAAAGAGATCTTCCCCCTAATGTATCTCCAACAGAAAGGATCCAAGCAACTGCCGGGTATGTCATCTCTCTTCAGATTGTGTGTAGATGTTATGCTCAAGCAGCCAAAATTAAAAGAAGTAAGATATATGATTATGTCATGAAGAGCAAATTTTGCTTTCCCTCTTCTATTTTAGACGGTCATTGCGGTAAAATAATTTCTCTTCTTAAACAACCAGATATGTGACTTCTAAAATTCTTATTTTCGTAAACAGAGATAAAACAAGGTTTAAAAAAAACGAAGAGACAAAACATAATTATGTCAACTTAAATTTGTCAAAACACGGTTAATGAGATATGGAGGTTGATTAAAAGACTATTTTAATGTTTCTACTTCTTCTTAATAGGTACCTTGGTGGAGTTTTCGACATTGAATCACTTGTAGAAAAATTACTTCACCAGCTTGCCAGCAAACAAACTATCCTTGTGAATGTGTATGATAGGACTAATATCTCCCATCCTATCAGCATGTACGGTTCAAATACATCGACTGATGGGCTGCATCATGCCAGTGCTCTTAACTTTGGAGATCCATTCAGAAGGCATGAAATGCATTGCAGGTGATCAGAACTCTCTTCTCTTTGAGCTTTGCTATATCTAGCTAGATAACAGGAAATGGAGACTAAATTTCTTAAACATTAATTAGCTTTCAGGCATCAAGATGAGTGTGAGGCATGGATGAAATTCATAAAAGATTCTGTTCTTAAAAAATCTTCGATAGACAGAATACTAGATTCTCCATTTCCATATTCCTGTGTTCTCGCTGATTATAATAAACTAGAGAAGCCTATATCATGATTCCGTTGCTCATAATTAACTGCTAAAAAATATTCTATTAATACAGATTCAAACAAAAACCTCCATGGCCATGGGTAGCAATAACAACATCTATTGGCATCCTTGTAATCGCGTTGCTCATAGGGCAAATATTCCACGCCACAATGAATCGAATAGCCAAAGTTGAGGATGATTATCATCAGATGATGGAGCTTAAGAAACGTGCCGAGGCTGCTGATGTTGCAAAGTCGCAGGTACTTGCTTTAATTACTTAATCAGTTAAAATTTATATTAGAGGAGTATGTGCAAATGCATCTAAAATAATTCCATATGATTGCAGTTTCTTGCTACGGTTTCCCATGAAATCAGAACCCCAATGAATGGTGTTCTTGGTGAGTACATAAATTCTTTCTTTTGCTGGTGATGTATTTCGGTATCTCTGATTTCTTGTGTTGATGAAATTACACCCAAAGAGATGACAACATTTTTTTATTTCAGGGATGCTGCAAATGCTTATGGATACAGATCTGGATGAAACACAACAAGATTATGTCAGAACTGCACGAGACAGTGGTAAAGTTTTAGTTTCGCTCATGAATGAGGTTTTGGACCAAGCAAAGATTGAATCTGGTAAACTTGAGCTGGAGGCAGTCTGCTTTGACTTGAGGGCAATTCTGGATGATGTTTTATCACTTTTTTCTGGAAAATCACAAGGAGTAGAGGTATACTTTTGATTTATTGCTTTTTCAGCCTGCTTGTTTTGTTTGGTTCTCTTACTCTTAAGGCGCTTTTATTTTCCTAATGCACTTCATACAATTGCACAAGCAGTTGGCTGTATACATCTCTGATAAAGTCCCTGAAATACTAGTTGGCGATCCAGGAAGATTCCGTCAGATCATTACAAATCTGATGGGCAACTCAATCAAAGTGAGTGCTATATTTTGAACTTGTTATTTTCACTGAAAAAATTGGGCAAAAATTTTGAGGTTCTGGTATTTCATTGATCATATAAAACCAAATTTTCTATTTGGGATAGAATTGGGTAGCTAAACCATTGTGAAGTCGACACAATAGATATAATGCTTTTTATATGAATGTGCATGTGTTATGTTCAAAAGATATATGCATGTTCTATCATGAACGTGTTAGCAAAATTAAAGTATCTAGAAATCTAGAGGATGTAGTTGGTATTAGATTACTTTTGCAAAAAAAGAGAAATTGATTCTCTTTCTAATTTAATGCTAGTTTGGAAAAGCTTAAAAATTACTAAAAGGTCGATGTCAAAGTTAATTATTAATGTTAACCATACATTTCAGTGACCCCTTGACTTTTATCAAAATTTGCTAAAACTTCTATCAATAGTGTAAACAACCTCTTATTGTTTTTCTTTGCATTACTTGTGCTTTTGCTGGGTTTTCTTCACAAATAGGCGACTTGTTTGTGAATTCATTAGTGAGAAAATTGACTCGAATTATTATAGTGGTATATCATGCTCTAGCATATGTTCAAAATTATGTATGCATTTTAGTAACTGTCAACTAATGATTTCAAGTACTGCTAGTTCACCGAGAAAGGACACATATTTGTGACTGTCCACCTTGTTGAAGAAGTGGTGGAGGAATCAATGGAAGTGGAGACAGAATCACCTTCAAGTGGCACTTTGAGTGGGTTGCCCGTAGCCGATAGACGGCTAAGCTGGAAAAAATTTAGAATTTTCAATCAGGAAGGATCTGGTACATCATTGTCACCATCCTCAACTGACCAAATTAATCTGATAGTTTCGGTAGAGGACACGGGTCAAGGGATACCATTTGAAGCTCAATCACGTGTTTTCACCCCCTTTATGCAAGTTGGTCCCTCGATCACGAGAACACATGGTGGCACAGGTATCGGGCTAAGCATAAGCAAGTGTTTGGTCCACCTAATGAATGGTGAAATTGGCTTTGTAAGCTTACCGCAGATTGGATCCACCTTTACTTTTACGGCTGTTTTCACCACTGGCTACTCCAGTGTGAATGACCAGAGGAGTCAGCAAATTAACAATCAGCCCAACTCCATTTCTTCAGAATTTCAGGGAATGAAGGCTTTACTCGTGGACCCTACACCCGTAAGGGCACTGGTCTCCAAATATCACATCCAGCGACTTGGAATACACATTGAAGTAATTCATAATTTGAATAACATTAAATTTGGGAACACGATTATAAACATGATTTTCATTGAACAGGAAGTTTGGCATAAGGATGTAAGCTTGTTGACTCTCATTGTCAACAAACTGAATGGAACAAATTGTAAAGCTACTCCTAAAGTGTTTCTTCTATCCAATGCTATAAGTTCTACTCGAGCCAATTTCTCTGCTTCAGGTGTTTCCCCTCCATTTATCATTATGAAACCACTGAGGGCAAGTATGCTTGCTGCATCCCTACAGCGAGCTATGGGTGTTGGGAACAGAGGAAATTATCGGAACGGAGAGCTTCACACTCTATCCCTCCGAAATCTTCTACGTGGTAGAAAAATTTTAGTTGTAGATGATAATAGGGTTAACCTCAGAGTGGCTGCTGGTGCCCTCAAGAAGTATGGTGCTGATGTGGTCAATGCAGAAAGGGGGAAAGAGGCAATCTCACTGCTAACGCCGCCCCATCATTTCGATGCCTGTTTCATGGATATTCAGATGCCAGAAATGGACGGGTAAGCATCACGCAATTTTTAGTTAGATTGGCACTTTTGAACTTTTGTATTTAGTTATTAGATCCACTGTAACTTCTCACTTGTTGAATACTGAAAAAACTGTGAAAGGTGTGAGCAGCTTATAAGCTACTTATTTAAACCAATTATTTGCGTAAATTAAGTTGTTGAAGGTATATCATATCAGCATTGACTTCTCAGGCTGCTTTTCTTTCTCAAGTTAATAGATATTATTTGATTTCTTGGAGTTTTAGCTATTTACAATGTAGAAATTTCTACAGCTTTGAAGCTACAAAGAGAATTAGGGACGTGGAACTTAGCATCAATGACCGTCTCCAATGTGGTGAACTCTCTCTTGAAGCTTACGAAAATGTTTCAAACTGGCACGTGCCCATTTTGGCCATGACTGCTGATGTGATTCAGGCTACAAATGAAGAGTGTCTGAAGTGCGGAATGGATGGATATGTCTCCAAACCGTTTGAGGCTGAGCAAGTATATCAGGAAGTTTCCCGCTTTTTTCACACAGATTCGAATGAGGATTCTTGGGAAGGATTTCCTGATTGATGCTCACGGTGATGCAAGCAGAAGGCACGTTCTTTGAGGCACCACAGTGTGTGCATATTTGTAGTAAATTTTTCCCAACTGTGAGTATGCAATTGAAATCTTTCTTTCTTTTTCAAATTTACGACTCTTTTACCATATTTGCAAATCTTGATTGTGTTCTCATCTGTACTGTTCTTGTGGCTCCAGGAAAATGTGTTTTCTTCAATCAAACCACGATGTATATAATCATCAAATATTCTTTAGTGGGGATTTCATTATGCACCATTGGTCGTGTATTCAAAGAAGCCTGTAGCTGGACATGACCTGGTGAAGAAGCTGATGGACTCGTGTGCCCTGTGTAAGCTTCATATCGTGAGAGCAAATATTGTGAAAGCCGCATTCTTTATCAGCGAAGTCATGCACGCTTAGGAAGTTAAAGAGAGAGATCAATTTAGGATGATAGTCTGTAATATAGTCGACAATAGCAGGTACAAATGCATCTTGTACATCTTGAAACTAGGACGAATTCATAGTTTTTATGTACTCATTGGTAAGGATCGTATTGTGCAAAATGTTTGTTCGTTATTGAAGGAAGAGCACAAGATGACACTATGGTGGCCACTTGCGGCAGTCAACAAAGCGACGTTCTGTAGAGAATGGTGTTCGAATAAAATTATAAAATTGAACACAATAAAATCGTTCTTTTATTAAAAAAACTTTGTCAATAAACGTAAAGTTCCTTTTAAAGACTGGGGACGATTTTGATAGAGATGCAAAAAGTTAAGGACGAACTGCACAAATTACCCAAAAGAAATATATGGTGGCGGACGAGATTTGAACCCGAGCTTTCCAAACCAAAAATTGATAGTTTTACTTTCACCACTAGAATACAAGAACATTGGTAACAATGTTTTTTTTATAATTTCTGGATCAAATTGATAAAAAGAATTTCTAATACAACAAATTACATATTCTTAAAATCATAGCTTCTCACACTTTAAATTTGTCACCGTCTAAACGCTACCATCACTAGCGATGTTGGTGCCTTACAAACTCAACTCAAATGTTTCTTTTAAGCTTGGGTTGCGATGGATTTGTGTGGATGGGGTGTTCCGTGATTCTCATGGAATTGTCCAATGGTATTAGGGTAGTAAGCATCATTGTTATTTTTCATTTCTTCACGGCGAACTCTTTGCCATAAGAGAGGGTCTTCTACGTGCCAATGGGTGGGGGTGCGGATTCCTCAAGGCAAGTGCGATTCCACTATCATTGTATGGAAAATCAATCTCCCCAATATGTTTTTCACTTGGTGTACATTTAGTTTCACAGTCCTCTCACATAGGGGGTGTGGCCTACAAATGTGAGAGGGCCGTGAAAATAAATGTGAATCAAGTGTGTACATTTAACGTTTTTTTTCACTTGTACTCCATTTATTTTGGGGAAAATGTTATTTCACCACTTTGGGTGACACTGTCAGTGACAAAATGAGGTGGAAAGGGGGGTGGGGGTGGGAATTGAAAATGAAAATGAAAACAAAATGGGTTTGAAAAGGGTAATTGAAGATGGGCCGGGTCATAGAAACAACTTGGGTGAAGCCCATATCAAATAAAATGACAAAAGAGGCGGGCAGACCAAACAATTGTGCGATAACTTCATCAATGAATTCCAACACCAGCTAAATCCATCTTCTTCGTCACCAGCTGAATCCATCTTCCTCGTCTCCGGTAGAACGCACACCAGCTGGATTCGGTGAATAAAGTACTTCGGGACACAATTTCGTTCGCTGGACAAAATACGTAAAGATGGCAGAAAAGGGTATTCCACTGCATTTGTAGGCTTTTCTCCTTGTTATGAGTTGTTTAATTTTCGAGATATGGACATGGGCTAAGCTTTTGGGTTGTACAACAAGAGCTCCGCCTCTATTTTTTTAGCAAATGCATTTATAATTCAAAGTTCAAGTTTTATGAAGTTCATATGGTTTGACTGCTAACTTTTTGGCTTTTGGGTTGGCTTGGGTAAGCTTTGCCTATGTTTTTTTTTGTGCAAATGCATTTTATAATTCAAA
>CAIGRQ010277231.1:0-11236 GCA_903798375.1 Fraxinus sp. D2006-0159
TTAATATATACTTTTTGGTATTTGTATGCATTGAATTAATGTTATTCGACAGCTAGTTATTTATATATTTTTGAATTGAGCTACGTTAATTTGTAAAAGTTACGAATGAAATGTCATTAGTTATATTTATGTAATGTTGCTGTAAATGTTAAAAAATTTAATTATAGTATGGAACCAAAAGGAACCGAACCGAACTGAACAGAACCGAACCCGAACGGTTCCATAATTATATTTGGACCCGACGGGTCCATTTATTAAATACCCGAAAATTCTGGAACCGACCATAACCGAACCGAATCGAACCGACCCACGGACACCCCTAATTGCTCATCCTTGCCCCTCGATGCTTAAATTCGAGAGATAATATATACGTATGGCTGTGAACTGAAAATTATGTAAAAGCGTATCTGAATAATGAACCTTGATTATGTATTTATAGAGGTTGGTGGTTGGATCCTTTAAGGATTAAACCACCTAGAATCCCAATCCTTATCACATAAAGTGATTGAGTTATATTAGAATTATCTCTAGGAGTTTTACTTGAGCGTAAGATGTTGAATATTAGATAAGGATGAATGTAGAGAATTTGAGTTATAAGAGGACTAAAACTCCTAAAAGGCATGAGATAGGGCGTGAAAAATAGTATCACCAATATTAGGCTCTATCCTATCAAGACTCGACCATTAGGGACAAGCCCGACCATTATTGTAAGGAATTTTCAGTGTTTGACTATCCGGGATAAGTAGCTCGGGCTATATGCGAAGGCTTGGGATCAGCCACTTCTTTTGTACACATCACTGACCCCCATACTTCAAATTGTAGCTTGTGAATGAGTGAATGAGCTTGCGAGATAAGGTGCGAAGAAGCTCGAGCCTATGTACCACCTTTAATAATGGTGCACAGATAGGTGAGTGATACGTAGATGCTACGTGTAAGGATAAGTACAGTTGCTGGATGGATGTCACATTGCTCGAGGCCAAGGGCTAATATTTGATGACCTTTGGATTTCCCAATGACTCTATAAATATCTCATTTTCATTTTCATTTTGCACTTTTTACTTCCTAACTCTCGGTAGAAAAACAGTTTGTGTCCGGGCTTTCAGTATGTTTGTGAGTGATCGATCTTTATGGTAAGTGCTTGATACTTTAAGATTATTCTAATTTTAATAATCAAATGTTGAGCATAAGTAAGAGAGAGAGCGATTCCTCGAGGGGATCGAACTCGAGGGGTAGTAAGGATTTATTTTCGTCTCTTATCCCCATGGTCGAGCCTATTAGTGCTTATCCTCAGGAAGAAGTGATCCTTACCTTTCTTGAGCTCCATACCATCTATAAAGAATATAAAATTATAGAGGTAGCTAGAAAGAATGGGGTGATGCCAAGGTGAGACATAAGGGCCCAGGGCTTAGTGATAGTGATCGATGCTTGAGAGGAAGAGATGACCTTTTTCTAGGGTTCCCTGAAGGAAGGTATGAGGTTGTCCCTTCATCCATTCTTTATCAAGTTTCTAGTCACAATTTATATATGCCTAGGTATGTTGGCCCCGAATGGGTGGAGGATGTTAATATATTTTTTCATAGCGTGTAGATATTTAGGGATTAGGCATAGGATCGACCTCCTTAAGATGGTGTATGAATTTAAAATAGCCTCATGCTATAACTGCTTTATTTTCTTGTCATCCCAATGAGATTTTAGGGTATCCAAAATGTTGAGCTCTCTTTGGGTTCGGAAGCAGCGTTTCTTTTTTGTCAAACTCCAGGACATTGACCACCCTTTTAGCCCTATGTCCCAGATACTGATCACTTTAATGAGGGTCAAGCCTATTTTAGGGTGTTTGAGAATGACAGAGTGAAGTTAGAGAATCTTGATCCGTTGGTGTATAAGTTCGAGCACATTCTTTTTTATGATATCATAGACCTTGCCAATGTAAGAGAAATCGAGGGTAGGGATTTTTACTGTTCTTTCTTTTTCTTTAAAAATGGATGTGCTTTCTCGAGCTATAGATCGAGCTAATGAGTTGTATTTTTGTAGAAGTTGAAATAAATTTTTATCCAGCCAATCTTCAAGCCTCGCTCTCAAGAAAGCCTCAAGGAAACCAGCCTCGTCCTGCTGCCCAGTCTAAGGGCAAAGGGTAGAAAAGGGTAAGGGACGTACCTTTAGTTGCCATTCTCCAAAGAGTGAGGTGGACATCTTTTAGCCCGAGCAGCAATCCCCCTCCTCCCCAATGTGTTATGTCATTAACTCATCGGGGGACTCCAGAGGTTGAGGATTTAGAGGATGATGCTATGCAAGGGGGTACAAAGGTAATTCGCTAATCTCAAACAGTGTTGCCAAGTATTTAACGGAGGTCGAACTTGAAGAAGGGGTAAAAAACCTCGAGCTCTTAACACTTAAGGTATTATTATTTTCCAATTTATTTTACTATTATTTTTTTATTATGCCTTGACTAATAATAATGCTCAAGCTTTGTTTTCAAACTTTGTGCGTTGCCCAAGGCTAGTCGCGAGGGAAGATAGTGAGTGAAGGAAAATATCAGAGCTTAAAGGAGCAGTAAATAGCAACAAGAGACATGCCAATAAGCTCGAGCACAAGCTTTGTGAGGCTCGTACTGATGCCAGAACTATCTCGTGAAGAGGCCATGTTAATAAGGGACGAAGTCAAGGAAGCAAAGCTCAAGCTTATCCATGTAAAGAAAAGTTTTGAAGAACAACTCACTCAAGCTCGTGCTCAGGCGGTGGAGGACTTAAAAAATTCCCTTGAGTTCGGGAAGCTGTAAGGAGACTATAGGGCTAAATATATAATTATGGCCTGAGGCTCGAGCCTTCCTCTACCCCAGACTCCCTAAGGATATAAAGCCTTTGATCGAGTCTTTAAGGACTGTTGATGAGCTCAAAGCCGAGCTCGAGCTTTCTGTCATTGAGGTTGATGTCACGATTATAGAGGACGAGCATGATGGAGAGTTCGACCAAGAGGTCAAGGTCAAGGTCGAGGATGCTACAAATGAAGACACTCATGATCTAGACTAGGCCACTGGACCTCGAATCTTTTATTACAAATTTTGGTTTTTGGAATGTAAGTTAAAGCACATAGCGTGTTCTGGGTATTTATTAATTTGATCATTTTTTTTATTGTTGCAATTGTTTGCCTAATAAATCGATCTACATATTACTTGTGTTTTTCATGTTGCATCCTGAATTTCTATATTTACATGTTCCATAACTCGAGCTATACTCAATTTGATTTCAATACTCGTTATGTTCGAGTTTCAGCACATAGGCTCGATCTAGTCCTTGTTTGTTGTGAGTTCTGATAATAGTGCAATTATCACTTTTTCATCCACTAATAATTGTATTTTCATGATTTATTGGTGCCTAAATGTTCTAAGTACACTTGTATTTTGGTTTAGGCTGCAAATGGATAAATACGATGGAAATTAGAAGAAAAGAGCGAAAAAAGAACCAAAATAGAGTTCAGGACTAAAGTACAAATATTCTAAACTTGTTTCTAACCTTGTGATGAAGATTCGAGAGTGTCAGAGGTCAACTGGATGAAGAAATGAGTCAAATGGATGAAATATAGCCAAAACATTGTCACATATCAACTTTCAAGCTAAAAAGTTTTGCACCAATTTTTAGCCTCATATTGAGACCAGTTTTTGATATGTAAAATGATCGAATTTGAAGATAATATCTGAAGTAAACTTGTAGCCCTTTGAGTTATCTTTCCAACGCATCTTAAATCACCTCAATCGGGCATTCAGTGAGAAAGTGATGGCTCAAAAATGCTGCCAGGCGCGCGCTCTCGCCTGCTCACACCAAGGAAGCCTCGACCGAGGCTGCCAAAATCCTTAAGGCACGCACCCTAGCTTACGCTTGGTGTATGCCTGAAGCCAAAACAGGGAGAAAATTTTAGTTTTCTTGTTTTATTTTGGTAATATTTTAGGGTAATTTTTGAGGGATAATAAAAGGGGGAAAATTTCGTGACTTTTGGAGGATAGCCGTATTATGTAGCACAAGGGAGTTTCATATCATTTTTACTCTAAATTCTTGCTCAAGAACCTCATGGAGAACCAAATCCATTGGTGAAGATTGGAAGGAACTTGGTTGATTTTGGAGAATTCATTGTTCCGTCACCCATGTAATGTGTTTTTATTGATTAAACAATTCTAGAATTCAAATTTCCTTTCAATAATCTTGTTTTAAAATTGGCTTATCCTTTATTAAATTCGTTATGGATCTAGTCTCTCTTTTTCCATTGATTGATTGAAATACTTGTTGAGTTTCAATTTCAATTGTTTCATCGGTGTGATTTAATTACTTCTACATATTTATATATATAGTCGCTCATTGAAATTATGCTATAGGAAACTTATGTTTTGGAAATACCATAGAATTGATCGAGTATTGTATACCAAATTTTCTGATTAGAGTATTAGATCTCTAATTGAGTAGTATGAATGGGCAATTTACGTTGATTGATCCAAACCAATCGAGGAAATTCTGGCGCTTCATTATTTTGAAATTGATATCTAAATCCAATTTAATTCGATAAATAACTAAATTCACACAATTTGCAAAGGAACCCCAAGACTTGATCATTTGAGTTAAATCTCCATCTCCATGTGGAATCGACGCCCCAAAACAATGCTACAACTACCGCATTATACTCTCGACGTAATCAAGTTCAGTATTATTTCTTGTGAATAACAAGGTCAACCAATCGTTCGAGCTATTTTATTTAATGCTAGAGCTCAATTCTTTAGGCTCTAGCTATACTAGCTCGAGCTTATTACTTATGAGTATCAAGTAAGCAAATTGCTCGAGGTGTTAGATCTTTTAGCTCGAGCTTATTACTTGTGAATAACAAGTAAGCAAAATGCTCGAGTTATTACCTATTTTTGCTCGAGTTTATTAATTGTGAATAACATGGAAGCTAACTTCTTGAGCCATTTCTTATTTAAATGTTAGAGCCCTATTCTTTAAGCTCTAAGAATTATAGCTCGAGCACTGTTATGCTGAAGCTTCATGCCTCGACGATAGAAGGGCATGTGAATGGCTATATCGAATAGCTCATGTTTGACTTTTAAGTGTATGGTCGTGGGCCCGACTTTTAGGCACATACATGTGAGCACGACATTTAGGCGCATGCTCGTGGGCACGATTTTTAGGTAAATTCTTTTTTGGAAAAAAAAATGTTGGGTAATCCCAACTTCTACTCTATATAAACTTTCCTATCTTCTAGAAATAATGTAGGTTGGTAGGCCTTAACAAATTAAAATGTCTAAGAAAAGAAAAATGCATGGGGCATGCAAGTCCAACTAAAGATCAAATTGTTAAAAGTTAAAAAAAATGCATGGGCATGCAAGCCTAATTTAAAGGGATAGCTACTTGTAATAAAATTTTAGATTATCAGCGTTCCAAGGTCTTGGAAGTAGTCTCCCCGAGTTGTCTCTTAGGCCTTATGATCCACCGTGGACTTGTCATATTATTTCGAAGGGTCCTTCCAAGATTGATCCCAACTTACCTGAGGTATGGCCAGCTATTTATGCTCTTTTCAAAACTAAATCTCCTGCCCTAAACCTTCTTGGCTTAACTATATAGATGCTATTCTACTTTGGTACAACACCGCTCTTTTGGCGGCATGTTCACGGACTTCCTCCAGGTCAAGATGTTCAGTAGTGTGTTCCTCTAACTTGGGGCCGATGCGTCTCATGCTCGGTAGGCTTATTTTAATTGGGATTGTAGTTTCGATACCAAATGCTAGCATAAAAGGGTCTCGCCTATTGTTGTCCTATGAGACATCATGTAAGTCTATAGTATAGACGGTACTTCCTCGAGTCAAGTACTTCAACATTTCATATCTTTGTTCGGAGGTCTTGCGGTATGATCCGATTAGTTAACTCCGCTAAGCTATTGGTTTGTGGGTGTGATACTGATGTTAAGTGATGTATCCCAAGGTTTGTATAAAAAGTTCTGAGCTGTGAATTATCAAATTGTCAGTCATTTTCTGTTATCAATATCTTCGGTATGCCAAACCTGTAGATGATTGATTTCCAAATGAATCCTTTGAGCTTGGGCTTTGAAATTATTGCTAAAGGCTTTGCCTCTATTTACTTTGCAAGCTACTCTACTGTTACACCAATAAACTTCATTTGGCCTCTTGCCAAAGGGAATGGCCCAAGGATGTCAACACCTTATTATTCAAAGGGAGCCGTGTAATAAGTAAGAGTAAGATTTTTAGCTGGTGAATGGATGACATTGCCAAAACTTATCACATTTTCGAACGTACTCTACTGCATCTATTTTCATAGTAGGCTAATAATATCTGTACTTGGTCAATTTGAAGGCAAGAGCTCGCACTCCTTAGTGATTCTCCTATATTCCTTCGTAGACCTCAACTAGGGTCTAGGTTGATTATGATGGTCTAAGGCATCTGAGATATGGAAGAGTAAGGCTCTTGGGAAATAGAACTCCCATAATCATGTAATACCTTGGTGCTCTTGATCAAATTCTTCTAGATGCTTGAGGTCTTCCGACAGTTCCCCATAATTATAAAGTTGATGGTAGAGTCCATCCAATATGGTTCATGGTCAATATCCATGACATCGACTCTTGATTTATGCTCGGTTCTGTAACCATTTTGGTGTAGACTATCCTATCAAGGCCATCAATTTCCATGAAAACAAGTCTGAAAAAGGCATCGAATTTAAAATTATTAGCTTGAGCTATTTTTAAAAACTCACAACTTATGAAGTACCTTTGTAGATCATGAACCTTCAGTTAGTACAAGTTCATTTTTTATCTTTCCTTTCAAAGGTGCCATCAATTTGATACGATATCACTAAAAATTTTGATATGTTCAAGTTCAAGGTTGCAAGCGAGTTCCAAAACTATGACAATGGCTTCATATTCCACTTTATTGTTAGTAACTTTGAATTCGAACATAAGTGCATATTGAATCTCTACAACTTTGACAGTGCTATTAAGTATGACACCTGTGCCCAAGCCCGAGGAGTTTGATGCCCCATCTACAAAAATTTTCCAAGTGTTACTGTTCGAGCTCGAGAATACTTCCCTTGGCCCTTGAGGCCTTGGGGTGAGTTCTGCAACGAAGACGATCAATAAATGTGCTTTGATTGAAGGTTTGGGTTTAAACACTATGTCGAATTTGCCAATCTCTATTGCCCATTTTAGTAATCTTTCTGACATGTAAGGCTTCTGAAGTATGTACCTTAATGGTTGCTTTGTGAGGACAACAATGGGATGAGAATCAAAGTACTGTCGTAATTTTCTTGCAGCTAAAACTAAGGTTAAAGCAATTTATTCGATTAATTTGGATCAAGTTTCAGCGTCAAGTAGTACTTTACTAACATAGTATATCGATTGCTGGATCTTGTTGACCTCTTCAACTAATACTCTCTCATGGACCTCAGCTAGGTCTTGGTTGATTATGATGATCTAAGGCATCTGAGATATAGAAGAGTAAGGCTTTTGCAAAATAGAACTCCCATAATCATGCAATTCCTTGGTTCTCTAGATCGAATTCTTCTAGATGCTCGAGGTCCTCCAACAGTTCCTCATTAATTAGAAAGTTGATGATATGGTCCATCCAATATGGTTCATGGTCAATGTATATGACATCGGCTTTTGATTTATGCTCGGTTCTGTAACCATTTTGATGCGGACTGTTCTATCAAGGCCATCAATTCCCATGAAAACAAGTTTGGACAAGGCATCGAATTTAAAATTATTAGCTTGAGCTATTTTTAAGAGCTCACAACTTTTGAAGTGCCTTTGTAGATCATGAACCTTCAGATAGTACAAGTTCATTTTTTATCTTTCCTTTCAAAGGTGCCTTCAATTTGATACGATATAGCTGAAATTTTTGATATGTTCACGTTCAAGGTTACAAGCGAGTTCCAAAGCTACGACAACGGCTTCATATTCCACTTTATTATTAGTAGCTTTGAATTCGAACCTAAGTGTATATTAAATCTCTACAAATTTGTCAGTGCTGTTAAGTATGACACCTGTGCCTAAGCCCGAGGAGTTTGATGCCCCATCTACAAAAATTTCCCAAGTGTCACTGTTCGAGCTCGAAAAAAGTTCCCTTGGCCCCTAAGGCCTTGGGGTGAGTTCTACAACGAATATGGTCAATGAATATGCTTTGATTGATGGTCTCGGTTTGAACTCTATTTTTACAATGAATGTGCTTTGAAAAATGGAAAGCACATGTCCACCGCTCGCAACATGAACATGTTTAGAGCCACAATTCGGCCTGTTAACTTTTGTATGTCTTTTCTACTTCCAAGTGACTCCATAGATGTTAGGGTTTGTATTTTGTTATGGTTGGCCTCTATTCCTCTATATGTGATCATGAAGCCCAAGAACTTACTTGATGCTACACGAATGTGCATTTAGTTGGATTTAGTTTCATCCAGTACATTAGTAGTGTAACGAATACTTCTCGAGATCTGATATATGGCCATCTACTTGTTTGCTTTTTACTACCATGTCATCTATATAGACCTCAATTTTCTTGCCAATTAAGTTAGTAAAGACCTTATTGATGAGCCTTTAATATGTTTCTATTGTATTCTTTAATCCGAACAACATGACATTGTAACAATAGATGGCAAAGTCAACCATGAAAGACGTCTTCTCTTAATATTCCTCAGTCATGAGAACTGATGATAACCCAAAAATGCATCGAGACAACTATACAATTTATGGCATGACGTGCTATTCATGAGGTTATCCATTCACGGTAAGGGGTAGCTATCCTTAGGACATGCTTTGTTGAGATCGGTGAAGTCGATGCATACACACCACTTCCTATTATCCTTTTTAACAAACTTCTCGAAAGAACTAAGCTTTAACGAGCATACTGATTTCTTCACGAATGTTCTCCCGTCTCTCAGGCACAAACTGCCTTTTTCTTTGTTTAACTAGTCTAGCTTCGAAACTAGCATTGAGCTCATGAATGGCAATCTTAGGATCGATCCAAAGCATGTCTCCCACTTTCCACACGAAAACTTTGATGTTGTGTGAATGTCGCTAATAAGCTTGCCTCTTAGTGATGCGTTTTATATCGTAAGTGTACGATATCGTAACATGTGATATAGTGGAATTACAAGAATTTACAATTAAAATAGGCAAAGTAAAACTCTCAAGATCTTTCAACTTGGGAGGCAATTTGTTTTGCACTCTTGCACTACTTTCTTCTGTTAATGCCACAATCTCAAACTTCGGAAGCTTTCTTTACTTTGTCAACATCTCTTTCAAAATTTTTGTGTAGCTTGGAATTTGATTAGAACCTGCCATGTTGTCTCATGATTGAAATCATTGTATTAAATGGATGAACAGCTTCAAGGTCACATTACCAAAATCAATTTCTACTTTTCCAACGTAAAATTGGTGTGTGTGTGTGTGTGTGAAAAATTAAACATAACATTATGAATTCATAAATTATTTCAATTCCCAACCCTCAATGGTCAAATAAGTTCTTTCATCACTCATAAGATTCACACACCCCAAACTCATTCATTTCGTTGTTTTCCAGTGCGTGAACTAAGGTTGGATTTTCTACTATCCCCACCTCTCTAGTTTAGGCAAAATATCACCAATTGCTATTCAACATGACAATAAATAAGGATTCTCCATTACGTTTGATTGCTCCATCTCTAGGACTTAAATAGGCTAACAATCTCTTCTCAAAAGTCAAATTTTCTTAATAGGTGCTTGAGACTTAACCAAAGCATTTGATGCGTCTTCTGTTTCATGGGCCTACTTTTTCTGATTTTTTTAACAATTTTTTTTCTTTATTTGAAGCATTCTCTCCATTAAACTTTCTGAATGATCCATGTAACAAGCTTTTGATCGATGACTCCCAAGTCAGAAGACCATAGGATACCAAGTTTTTAAAAACCCTTGCAAGATTAATTGCTCGAGTCATAAAGGCTTTGAAGAGAAATTTTCAAATAAAAGATTTTTTTATGCCTTGATTAGTGAAATATCCCTCATTTAACACTAATTCATGCAAAACGACCTCTAACTTGAGATTTTTCGCCCAATTGCATCCTATTGACCTTCTACAATCCGTACAAGATTTTTAATTTCATACATGGAATCCCTATTTATCTCAAAAACAGTGAAATCCCCCCAAACTATTATAAATTTGGTCTAGGAATGTAAAATTTAGTGGTTTTGGGTTTAACATCTATGGTCCACTATTTCAACCTATTCACTGATGAAATCAACCATTCCTACACAATGCTTAACTTAATTCACGTGCTCAATATACATCAAATCTCACATGGAAAAGAAAAAAATAATCTAAGCATCAACTTATTCACCATTCATATATCAATTCATGATTCAAATTATTCATCACTGCCAGCTAGGCCAACTAACTCACAAAAGCACAAAAAAGAATTGTTTTTTTTTATTAAAGCAATAAAAGCACACAAAAACACATAAAAAAATGAAAAATCATGTTTTCCACCCCCAAACTTAAACAAGACATTGTCCTCAATGTCTTTAATCCTAAATCTGTATATAAAGGGATGTGAAAGAAGGTAAAGAAAATATTCCCTTGATACGGCGTGTAATTCAATGGCTAGCTTTCATATTGCTCTATTTGGCTTCTTGGTAAATATTGGTTCAAATATTCCGCGATGTTATGTTCCTGAAAAACCAAATAAAGCATTAAAATCAAATAATTGGAACAAGTTTTACTTAACTCTAAAATTTAATAAACCAACTAAAATATCGAAGATCTAAGGAGAAATGAGATGTGGATGATGAGTCATAAATAAACTTAAAATAAACTAAAATATTATAAAACTCAAAAATAGAATAAATAAAAAGAAAAAAAGATTGGGTTGCCTCCTAAGAAGCGCTTTTTTAACGTCATTAGTTTGACTTTATGCCATGTTTGATCATGGTGGCTCGAACCAAATTATGCCATCCTTGCACTTTGTACAATTTTCATTTATGCACATTTTTTTTGCTCTCCATATTTTGATATTTCCATTTTTATGTCTACCAAGAAGTACACCGAAACTTGATTTTCTATTCTGACAGCTTCGTTGATTATGTGGTTCTTCTTCGTCAATTTTACGGCAATTATTGTTCTTGTAAGGTTTCTCAAGTGTGGTATAAATATTAAATATCTCATGCGTGTCCTCCACTCTCAATATTAGCTCACCCTTCTCCATGTCAATTAGAATTCAACC
>CAIGRQ010277234.1:0-11769 GCA_903798375.1 Fraxinus sp. D2006-0159
TGTCATTATAATCTTGTTGTGGCGATGATTTTTAAAATTTATACACTATCTGTAGAATAAATATAATTTTGAGATTTACATAATGAAATAAATATTTTGTATTTAATTATTTAATTAATTGCGTTTGACGTTTAAGGAAAAAAAATAGATAATAAACTTCATTTCCCGTGCGCACACAGGGAGATGGTTGCTCTCCGTGCGCGCACAGAGACTTTCTTAATTTTATTATTATTATTTTTTTTAAAACATGCTATTAAAAATAACTCTAAACACATAAACAGAAATTATAATTTCCTTTCGGGGGCAACCCACGAGGGGCGCTACCCCCTCAACCCCCGCGACCTGACCGGGCAGATCGATCCCCGTCTCGAGAGTTGTCCCTGAACCTCCACGAGGGGCGCTGCCCCTCGACCCCTACAACTTAACCGGATAGGTCGATCCTCGCCAGGAGCGTTGCATTTACAGGGATACTTTAAATTGTCAAAATCTAACATTCAAGATATAATTCATAATAATTTAACATATTTAATAAACTAACATTACCTTGAAAATAACCTAACTCATGCATCGGGCACAAAACTAGTATTTAAAAAAAGAAAAGAAAAATTGAGCAAAAACGAGTAGAATGAAGTGCTTGTATTGTTTCAGCCATGTAGGACCTACCCTAGCATACCCAAAAAAAAAAAATTACATTTGGAAAAAAAATCATAACTACAAATATTTAATAATACAATTTTAAAATTAAGAAACCTATGAAAAAATTTCAATAATCAGGTGATCACAATTGTGACCTTTGATAAATGTCATGGGTTATAATAACATACTAAGTCACAAATTATACAATGTCATAGTTACACGCCACACAATTTTAATGTCATAGTTACATACCACACAATCTTCAACACATACACGAAAATTATAATTTCCTTTCAGGGGCAACCCACGAGGGGCGTTGCCCCCTCAACCTCGACGACCTGACCGGGCAGATCGATCCCTGTTTGGGGAGTTATCTCCGAACCCCCACGAGGGGCGCTGTCCCTCGACCCCCACAACCTAACTATTAAGGTTGATCCTCGCCAGGAGCATTGCAGTTATTGTGATACTTTAAATTGTCTAAATCTAACATTCAAGATGTAATTCATAATAATTTAACATATTTAACATATTAACATTACCTTCAAAAGAACCTAACTCGTGCATCGCACGAGCACAAAACTAGTATTTAAAAAAAGAAAAGAAAACTTGAGCAAAAACGAGTAGGATGAAGTGCTTGTATTGTTTAAACCATGTAGGACCTACCCTAGCATACCCAAAAAAAAAATTACATTTGGAAAAAAAGTCATAACTACAAATATTTAATAATACAATTTTAAAATTAAGAAACCTGTGAAAAAATTTCAATAATCAGATGATCACAATTGTGACCATCGATAAATGTCATGGGTTATAAGAACATACCAAGTCACAAATTATACAATGTCATAGTTACATACCACACATATTTTGTGAGTAAAGGCCATTGTTAAGTCACAAATCAAGTAATTAATTGGTCATAATCACGTTCAAAACTCGAATTTGAGTAATTCCTATTGTACCTAACCCTATGCCTTGAGCTTCCCTCCAAATTTGACCGTGAATACTTCCTATACTCCTTCCACACACCAGTGAAGAACGCACTAAAGAGCATATCCTAATATCCACAGCCTCCAAATTAATTGAATTGATTATTTTTACTTCTGGAACATTTTCCCATTCAGTCAATCAAATTTCGTTCTTTGGCAAATGAATAATGTTATTCATAGTAAAAACTATCAGTAATCGTCTTATGTGACATACATACGACAGTTTGTCAGTTGATACATTAATGTTGTGGTTTTTTATTATTTCATATATCAAATAACAAATTGTAAGGCTTATATCACGTAGGACAACTACATGTAATATTCACTATGAATAACATTATTCTTGACCATTATTGATTGCACACTCATTCGAGTCACATTTCCGTTTAAATCATACTAACAAATGAATTTTCTCTAACTCGCATAAGTTAGCGTACCAGGCCTTCAAACAAAATCACATTTTTGAGTGGTTACATATGCTAATATATGCGGGATTTGTTTGGCATGATTTTTGACAATTCAAAAGGAATTTTTGAAATTCAAAAGCTATTTTTGGTTCCGTTTGACTAATTTTATGAAAGCATTCTTTTAGTTAGATGAACTTAAAAAAAATAAAAAATTGGTCCTATTCTACTTCGTCTTAAAGAGCTCAACATGCTTATAAATTTACAAGATATACTTTTCAAAAGCAATATTAGACTTATAGTCATTAAGATTATTTCCCTTTCAAGATTGATTATTTCCCTTTAAAGATCGACAATCATAACAATTTATTTTGCCCTTGTGCAAAGTTGATTTTTTGAAAGGTGATTTTTTGTTAGAAAATATGTGATTGAAAACGAGTGTAGGAAAATGTGATTTTGAAAAAATCAATTTCAAACACCAATGTGTTATCCTTCCTATTTGAAGCGCAAAGAAACTCGAAACAAACTATTATTCCCCACTTTGAAAATGACTTAAATCTTGTCTCATATTCTAAGGATACATTACCCTCCGTAGGAATCTTACCATTACATCATTCATTTAGTTTTTCTTTACAAATCTCGATGTTCCTAATAATCTTAATAAATATGTATTTTGTGAAGCTTAATTCTACGAGTGATGTCATCATAGTAGCGACTGTTCTAATCATCTCACACGACATAATTTTAGTAATTTCAAAGAAAATGTTTTTCATAATCTTTTTAAAAAAAATTACTAAGATTATGCCACGTAACATGCCACGTAGAGCGACTACTGCAATCGTTAACTATAAATATCATTATTTTAATTTTCACCGTAGCCATGTTTCTCACTTTTTAGAACACTAATTTTGTTACAATCATGCCTTGACCATAAATGTCACGCAATGACACTACCCTAGCATTTTTTCTCTCTTCTTCACGTTATTAATTGCACGCATGTTGAATAACCAAATAATTCGAGATAATATAGTACCACATGTCCTAACAAACATAGCGTATGCGGGAAGAATATTAATATGCCCCCGCTTGACACCCGTTAATTTCTCATTCTCATTCTCATTCTTCATTTCAACTACACATTCTCCAAATAAAATATTATTACACACAAATAAAAAAAAATCATCACTTTTCCACTACACATTCTCACATCAATCACTATTCCAAAATTTCTATTCTTCTCAAAATTAGATTCAAACACAAGCTTAAAGAAATGGGCATATCTTTAAATGAAATCAAACGTACAAAATGCCAAAAGAAATGGGCACCCCCTTGGAAGGTAGGCTGCAATAATTTTGAAAACAAAGATCCCATTTCATAGCCTCTTTCATTCCAGATTAATAAATAATTTCAATTGTTTCTATGCATATTGTTTGCAGAATCAACATCTAACTATAACTGGACAATAGAGAAGATTTTCAGGGTCCATAGCCTATTTGTAGAAAGTGATATTCATGTCATCATGTGATTGCACCTACCATAGACATCTTAAATTAAACGAGCATGTAGTTTAAGTTACTTATTTTGCTAAACACGATTTTCAAATTACTTCTTTTTGTTAATAAAACACTCTTTTAGAATGTATTTTTAACTTACTTTCAACATAAGTAACTTTTAAGCATAACCGATGAAAAGTAAAATTACTAATTAATCTTTATACAACCACAAAAAGGAGTCAAACTACTCTAAATCTTACTTTAATACTACTATTAATGGCAAAGCAAACTTCGAAAACAATGCACAACAATTTAACGAAAATAGTTGAGTAACAGTAAAGTTATAATATAACACTAAGTTCAAAGCTGTCAATGGTTCATATAGACGAAAGATATTAAAAGGAAGCCTCTCAGATGGACCAGGAGAAAAAGTTCACAACAACAAAGCTGTTTAAAAGTCAATCGAGAAGCCCAAAAGGATTACAAATAGTTTTTGTCGATGGAGGTATAATACTAGAAGCAACATAACCTGCACAGAAAGCCCTCTCCAGCTCACTAGCAAACTTCTACCCCCTTAAAATCTATCTCCGGATGCTGGAAAAATTCATAAACTCAAATCAGTAAAGTAAATCACCATGACTTGGAAATACATAGTAATGCCAAAGGAATAAGATGAGAAGTGCGAGGTAAGTCATTTAGTGTTCACCTCAGCCAAATATATTTTTTATTATCTCTTGCTTCAGCAATTCATGACTAGTTGGAAGCCCCATGGATTTTTGTCCTTCGTCAAACTGCAAAGCATTTAAGCCAAATTGAGCTTCTTAAACAGGTTGCACAAAAATTGAGTCACCATTTCTAAGCTGGCCAAATATTAGTGTCAACTGACCAACAATCTTCAAAATATATATCATATGAATATGCCACAAATGAAGTGGTCATGAAAGTAAAAAAATATATATCTGCAAATCAGCTTATGGTGTACCAAAGCTTACCATAATCTTTTCCACAGTTGAACGTGTTTCGGCGTCCAAATCTGAAAGCTGGCTGGTTTCAGGTTCTACTTTCTGGATATCAATCTCTGGCTCACCCTTCACAAGATACTTCCACCACTCCATCTGGTTCTGCTTGGTAAGGAGGATTGAGACAGATTTCTGATCCTCTACAAAAAGTTGGAATATAGTTAGACATCCATTTGCTCTCAAAGAACATTCAACATACATTTTTTATCAATAAACAGACAAATCTACAATATATATAATACGCGTCTGTAGAATATGTAACAGGACCTACCTAAAGTCCAGAAGCTATCATCTACCTTAATAGGCTGGAAGAGTTCACCCTGCAAGCAAACAAACATAAGTTCAACTTTTTATTCTAAGAGAACAGCACGTGAAGATCCATGGAACAACACAATACACTTACGTCAATTACTGGAGGATGACCTTTGAGCCCAACTTTAAGATGGTTCTTCTTAAATTCACACACAATGAAACTTGACTTTGTTCCAGAAGGTACAGGAACAACAACACTTGCCTCTTGCAAAGTTTGACCCCAAGAGTACTTATCCATATCAAGACCATTGCCTTTGTTAGGAGCTGCTCATATACAAGTAACCAACACATCATGATCTTCCTTAAACAAGTAGAACGGATGGTTGGTAGTCATTGGTCACATATATAGATTATCATAAATATTAAATAACATGTCATGAGCATAAGCAAAATCAGAATAGGGGTTGGCATGGGTCGATTTTGGGCCCAACCCAAAACCAAAACCAAAACCAAAACCGACTTGGTCGGTTTGGGAGAATTCCAAACCCGAAACTGACACAACCCATCTTCGAAATCAAACCGACCCAAACTGATCTGTTTAGTTTGGTTAGGTCAGTTCAACACAATAATTCTTTTTCAATGGATATCAATAGACAATAATGGTCCTAACAATAAATCAATTTAATTATTCAAATGGGGTCCTTCAGTCCCATGAAGCACCAAATTCATAATCTAAATTGAGAAAAAGAACCAATTTTGAATCATAAAGGACTTACTTGACTGCATTTTTGATGACATCAAATGGGACGATTGACGAGAAGAAAACAAACCCTTGAATCTTGATGACTCCCTTCAAATTCTTGAAAAGAAATCGCCGATCGAAGATGAGAGGGAGAGGGGCGGCGGAGACTAGCGAGTTGTAAGGGCTACTCCCTTTTCCTTTTGGAACGAGACATTGAGGCAAATGGCAATTAGGTTTTGTTTTTATATACTTTGATTTTTCATTAAAGTTTACTTTTTGAATTTTAAATGATTTAGAAAAAAAAAACTAATAAAAATGAAAGGGGTCGGGTCCACTCGGGTTGGAGGATTAATTCATGACCCAACCCCACCAGACAGATACCAAACTGGAAGCAACCCAAATTAAACCAGGAAACAAGCCCAAATCGACCTGCCCCGACAGGTGAATTGGACGGTTTGGCGGGTATTTTGACTACTTCTAATTAACACGCTACCATGTAATTTTCAGTGTGACTGTTCATTGCACTGGAATACAGTGTGTCAGTAATGCAAGGCATGCGCAGTTAACAAACATTAAAACTAAAATCCATGCAGATGGAAAGACAAATCTAAGAAATTCCACTAATAGAAAATTGCTCTTTTCCTCACTAGTCATGACTTCCTTTTGTAGAAATCCCAAAAGTAGAACACAATTAAGATTCTGGTTACCATCCTCATAATTTAACTCCAAAGGGAAAAAGAAAAATTGATTCATAGTCTGTTTTCCCTATCTTCAAGAAATTTACATCTATCAATGAAACAACTTCCACAAATACTACAAAGAATCTCCAAAAGCATGAAATAGCTAAAAAAATCTCCCAGGCACCTGTTCATGTGCCCACACTCTAAAGTGATTTGACAAATTAAATTTTGATTTCTTTTATTTAAGTTGATCACGTTAAAAAAAATATGAGAACAATTGGGCAGCCATGCATAGAAGGAATTACAGCAATATGGAATGTTTTGCAGAAGGCAATTTTCATGGGAAGGGAAGTCTAATTAATGCTGGTCAATGAAGAATTACGGTACAGCCAATTCTTATTTTCACTTTCCGACTCGTTTTCATTTTTTTTTCCGTTTTCGCAGTGCGTTTGGTAGGATTCCCCCCAAGCCCTATCCATTATTTTCCAGATGAAGTCAATAAAAAATGCACGATTCAAGATCGAAGATATCTTCTCCTCATCCTTCTTCCTTGCAATGTACTTCAAGAAATATATAGGTTCTCAATATACCAATGCAATTGAACACAAGCAAATAAAGTTCCAAACCAAGACATATGAACAAAGGTATAACATAGGTTCTCATATTTTCTTCCCTGTTGAAAAAAAAAAAAGAGGTACACAGGTACTACAAATAAAGAATCCTGCAGCCTTTCTTATGCAGCTATGCAAATTAAACAGGATAAATATTTTAAGCAACACTAGATCGATGCACTACTTATGTAATGAAACTCTCGTGCCTTATAAACATTAATCAACACAGCTAAATTCCAAGAATAGGCAAAGCATAAAGTAGACAAACTTAAATAGAATCGATCCATAAAGAGAAAAATGACATAACCAGTACAAACAAATGAAAATTTTGTGAAGAAATCAATCACAATAATCTCGCCAGTCTAAGTTTGTAGTAGACAAGCCAAAAAATTGATTTCATAGAGCCATTATACACAAAAGGTAATACATACAGAATCGAATTCTAGAAAATCCACTTGTGATTAATAATATTTTTCCAAATAATAAAAATTGAAGGATACCTCAAGGTCCTTTTTTCTCCTCATCTTTAATATCACTTTCCTTTCCTTGACCTCTGGCTTCAACTCTTCCATTTCCATTTTCAGATTTTGCACTTAGTTCAGTCTTCAATTCTTTCCTCTTCTTCTCCTCGACAACCAATTTCTCCCTCACCATTCTAACCACAGCATTCAATGTCCTTTATCAAGGAATAGCTCTTGAATAAATGGCTCTCTCGCTCCATGAACTCAAAGACCTTCTCCATAAACCCTAAAGGGATCGACAAATCTAACGAGACGGTAAACAGCTTCATTGATGTCATCTGTCTGGTTTTCCTCTACGTATTTGGAGAGAATTGCCATCTGAGTAGTTCAATTCAACAATTTAGGACTTTATGGTGGAATATAAGGAGAAACTGCACATAGGACTTCTTAGTTAAGATTTACAGCCAATTAGAAAGTTCTTTCTTTTATTATCATTTTTGTTTCTTCCTGGTGCTTCTCTCCATAAACTCACAAAAGCAACTTGACACTTGCTTTTAAGTAATAAAACATGAAATGAGTTAAAAAATCACTGGGGCTCTGTTAAAGTGCTTACTTGTAAAGGACAGCTTAGAGTATGTTCGGCTAAGCTTAAATAAAGAAGTAAAAGTTACTTATAGTTCCAAACATTTTTCAATAACTTTGTCATAAACTTACTTTTACTTTCTAAAAGTAACTCTTACGTTGTTGTCAAAATGAGTACGTTACTTATGTTAAAGAAAATAATTTTAGAACGGCTTATAATTTAACGCTGAGCCACACATGCTCCAGGGAGAAAACTAGGATAACAATTAAGTTCATTTTAGTGACTAGCCTTTATGAACATCAATGTACCAATAAAATTCCATGCAAATGAAAGGTCACTGGAAATTAGTAAATAGGTATGGTTGCTAATCTAAAATTTGAGAGTGCATATCACAACCGTAAATTGAAAAATATGTAGCAACTAGAAACACCTCGAGCAAATTTGTATTTAATTGTCACCAACATAACAATTAACGAGTAACGGATATTCACATGAATCAAGTATCTGCACTTTCCAGAAGTCATAAAATGGCAATGTACCTTATGATTCACTAATCTTATATGGGTGGAAGAGCATGTTGTTAAACTTACAACTTTTACATGGAACGCATAACATTGAATATGGCATTGATGTAATCCAAGTTAATTAATAGCTCATTCTTCGCAATTTCTTCAAATACAACATTCTATATATTACGTAAAAACCCTAGATATTCAAACCCCTGGGGGAATAGTTCGTTAATGCATTTTTATTTGTACTAAATTTGGAACGTAAACAACTGGAAGAATCTTTTATATTTGAAGCACATGTATTTGATGCGTATGGATGCTATGTAAATCTACACCAACCGAGAAAGTTTCATACAAAATAACTAGCAGCAGAAGTGAATGCCCCAAAATATTTCATTCCAAGAACTTTTAATCATGTGCAAAAAAACATAAATTAGATAAAAGATCACATTAACAGGCACCAAAATTATATTATAAAAAATAAAATGAAAATCATAGATGAGGCCTAATGCAAACTGAGATAATTTCAAAAACTTAAATACCTAAAATTCAGTAATAAACTAGAAATATCCTAGAAACAATAATAAATTAAAATCCGACAATAATTATAAATTCAGAAGAGCGCATGATCTGAGTAACAAAATCAAATTAAATTTAAGAGGATAATAAAAAATTAAGAGAGAGAGAAGATTACCGAAAGAGCAGGTGAACTCCGGCAGTGGGTGGCGAAACTCGGCCAGTTGTAGAGACGCGTGGAGGGCACAAACAAATGGAGAAGAAAATTTTGTTGTGGGCGTTTTAGGTAACTTACTGTTATTTTTTTTTTTAATGGCATCACCATGATTAGTTATATTATTACTACAAAATTTATTTACTATAATTCACCACGATTAATATATATGTTTAATAAGGTAATTATATTCCCACAATAATTTTTTATATCTAAACCACATTTAATTACAAGAATATTTGTTTACTTTTACTTTTATGTCCTCAACTTTTTTCACATCGCATTATGATCCTTAACCTTCAACTGATTAATATATTTTATCTTCAATCACGATTTTCATTCAAATATTCAACTAACGTGCATTAAAAAGATGGGTAAATATTTTGTTTAACTTTCATTTTAGTTATTTATTTTATTTATTTAAAAATAAGAGAAATAAATATATCTTTTTGACCGCTCATAACAAACATTTTAATTAAAATGGTCGCTATAGATAATACGTAAAAATTAACAGAGATTTCATGACAAAAAATAAAACAAAAAAACAAAAATGTTAATAACATATATGTAAAGATAAGAAAAGTTTATGGATATTCACTATGGGCGTGTTTGGTCGTGTTTAAAATTCAATTAAAATTGAAAATATAACCCTTATTGGATCTCAGTCGTCTAATAAAATTCAACAATAACGACTAATTTTTCAATTTTAATATCTACCGAACACGCTCTATAATTATAATGTAGTGTGCTAATAAAAATTATGAAGTGAATATATTTACCCTTTTAATAAATACCCTATCAAATTTACAGTTATATCCTAATTCAAAAAAAAAAAATGTCGTGGTAATATTATCAAACACTTAATATTTCCAAATTTGGAATTCCCAATACATCAAATCCTGAAAATGATCACATCATTACAAGCCAACCACGATCGGAAACAAAAAGATGGGATTACAAATCCATATTTTCTTCCATGATATGCTTCTATGTAATTTTTCTTGGATTTTTTTACTTTTCAATTGTTCCTTCAGCATTTTATTTCGAATAATGCTCTTTGGACCGACTCAAAGACATATATGGGTGGACAAAGTAATGTGGCAGATAATAATTGGGTGTTTTATTTTTATTTCTTATCGACACGTGTTTTCCCTATATTTGAACCTGTCTTTGACTATGTTTGTGTAGCAAAATTATTTTATTTCAACCCAAAATTGACAGAGAATTCTCGAAATCCTAGATAAAAAAAGAAAGGTGGTTTGCATCAAATCTTAACTTGTTGAACATAAAAAATGGAAGACCCATTAGGGAGAGGGAAAAAGAGAGATTCGTAGTTTTTTGGTCAAGAGACAATTGAATTCTGTGCAGTGTATAAGTTTTGTTCATGTCGATTTGCAAGTTTTTGCTTGGAATTTCATTCTTTTCTATTTTATCTTGTTTTGATTTTTTATTCATCTATTTTGTTTGCTTGTCTAGCTTAAATAAATATAATATATTTTTTGTGGTATACCAATAATAGTGATGGAATGAATAAGTCCCCGTTTAACACCCATTAATTTCTCATTTTCATTCTTCATTTCAAACACAAATTCTCCAAATAAAATAATATTACACACAAATCAAATATATAAGTGAATAATAGATAGGATATTTATGTCATTTTATTTAGGGCTTATTTGAGCCTCATTTTTGTCCAAAAAATACATTTTTGAATTGTGTAATTAAAAAATAAGGTAAAATCTAGGACTTGCTTGTAGTATTATTTTATTAAAGAATGTGTTGTTGAAATGAGATCAAAGCACTATTCAAGAATGTAATTTTACAAGGGCTTACCGTTGTTTAAGTAAATAAGAAAAATGCATTATACCAAATATTTATTGTAGTGGTAAATTGGTAATATAATCACGCCTTCAATATATCACTTTTTCCCTTGTTGGAATCTAAATTAAAGTATATATATATAAATAAAAAAAACTATTTTTAACCAAATATTTCATTGAACTCACAACTTTTCAATTACATCTTATCAACTTCTATCAAATTCATTAAAAATATAACTTAATTCCTGAGCAAACATGGTCTTTATAACATAATCTCGGGGCCCGTTCGGTAGGGATTAAAATTGAAAAACTAGTCGTTATTGTTAACTTTTATTAGACGAGTAGGACCCAATAACAACCATATTTTCAATTTTAATTGGATTTTAATCCCTACTGAACGGGGCCTCGATGATTCTACATAATTTTTTGTTATAAAAATCTTTGAGCATGTTTGGTAACAATTAAAATTGAAAATATAACCGTTATTGAGTCCCATCCGTCTAATAAAAGTCAACAATAACGACTAATTTTTTAATTTTAATCCGATTTTAATCTCTACCAAACACGCTCTTTATATTCCTATTCTATGATTTAACCATAAAGGGAAAAGACGAAAAGTTCATCCGCTTCCAAACTCATTTTGCATATAATTAGGGTTGTTCGTGGGTTGGTTCGATTCGTATCGATTCTATTCGGTTCCAAAATGTTTGAGTATTTAATAAATGAAACTATCGGGTCCAAATATAATTATGGAAGCGTTCGGGTTCGGTTCGATTTTGTACCATAATTAAATTTTTTAACATTTACATCAACACTATATAAATATAACAAATGACATTTTAT
>CAIGRQ010277270.1:0-21205 GCA_903798375.1 Fraxinus sp. D2006-0159
ATCTTCAACACCTTTGACAAATATGTAGGAAGTTTGGTTTTTGGTATTTGGATATTAAATCTGATGTTTTTCTGACCAAAACACTCACACCAGATGAAGGTTGAATGATGGAATGAATATATCTCTCAATGATGAAGCTCTCTCAATTAACAACCTTAAGAAAATTGTTCTGTATGTGTTCTGGTATATATAGATAGGTCAAGAAATTAATGGACCAAGAAAAAGCTTTTAAAATGCAAAATAAAAATTTCTCGTATATAGCTGTCGTTCGAGCGAAAGACCTGCGACGGGGTGTCGCTCGAGTGAAGGAGGGGCGACAGTCTAGCGTCGATGTTTATGTTTTTGTAGCTCGAGCCAACCCTTGGCGATAATTCAACGATAATCTGCGTCATTTTTCTCGTTATTCAAAACTCGAAACCCTAGACCTATTTAACTAACTTTTAAACAAATTGAACATTACTCCTTGAACTTTTACACTCTATCAATTTAAGCCCTTTTGTTCACAGAATTTGCCAATTACAAAATCTACTAAAACCTAACAGTTGACTTAGAATAAGTTTTTTGATATACATAACAATCATTATTTATTGAGTGTCATGCTATATGTTTCTGTCAATTATAATGATGAAATTGGACGGAGTTACCCTATTAAAAGTGTAAATCTAACAAACAAAGTTGTGGTATGATTACCACAATTGAAATATTCCCGTATTATAAAGATGATTCTTGGCATACAATTCTTGATTAGGATTCCAAGTGACGCCCTTAAATTAATCGTAAATATGCATATCAATGGAGAATATCCAACTTTAAATGCAAAAAATACCACTATAAATTGGATTACTTGGGAACATTTCATTTCAATGCCCAATTCCTGAGGATTGATGATTCAGTTGGGGCATATACTTCTTCTAAATCTTATACCACTATAAATAAGCCCTCCATAAATTATTTACCTAGCATATGCCTTATCTTCATGCTTTTCCGAGTATTCCAGCAAATGGATAAAGGACCACAATCTTCCAAAAATAATGCATTGAAAGATAGCATTCACGATAATGGAATAAGTTTGTTTGAAGAGGTTGAATGAATTATACTGTTTGTATTTAGATAAATAGAACTTGGGTCATTAATGAGAGTCTAGTCTAGGGGTATCAAAATGGAAAGGACTGGTCACTCGAGTACAGGATGAACTATCCCCTAAAGAAATCGAATCGAAATCAGTTTGACCCGGTTGTTTTGTATGTGTTCTGGTATATATAGAAGCAAATATTTTGGGTGATGTGATGATAAATATGTGGTTGAAAAAGAATGATAAGTTATTAATGTGACGAAAAATATTATTTTATTAAAAAATATGTGGTTCAAAATGAGTATAAGAATGAGAATGAAAATTATAATGTGACTCAAACGGAGTCTTTACAGTGGTCAAAGTCTACCGTCCAACTTACTTTTTAAATTGCCATTATTGTACTGTTTAATCTGAGGATCATTCTAGAGAAATTATGTGTCATTTCATAACTAGATTACTCAAGTAGCATTTCAAAGTGGAATAGAATTTCAACTTAATTGTGTTCCAATGAATAATACCATTTGTCTTGGCACATTTTGAACTTATTCTACAATGTAACCAGAATAGGTAATTTCAAGAACAATCTTATGTAGATTGTTCCTTTGCCAACTCTAATTCTTCAATGGAGTCTATAGTTGATTTGGGATCAAAGAAATATGTTGACATTATTCTGTACATTTCCATCTCTAGGAACATTGTAAACAAGTCAACTATCAGGGAAAATAAAAAACAACGCTTTGTCGAACCTATAATAGTTGGCGCGCGTTGGCGCTTGACGGTTAAGATAAAAATGATTAATTTCTTTGGTCCTCCCCAACTAAGTCCCTCAACCTTTAAAATGAGCATATAATTCCTCAATCTTTCATTATTATTGCATCATTAGTCCCAATTGGCAAACTCCACTCGAAATTCCTTTCAAAATTTATGGTTTACTAAAATGACGATTCTGTCGTTATGCCCTCATTGTAAAGAATAACAAATAAAAAGGAAAGTAAATAGAAAAAAGGGTAAAAAATGAAAAACGTAAAAAAACCCAAAAAAACCATATCCCTCACAAACCCAAACCCATACCCCACCACCTAGCTATTGTGATTGACAAATAAATGGTTTAACGGAAAAAAATAAATAAAAAAATAAATTCTTGTTTAGTAAGAAGGGTGAAAGTTAACATATTGTATTAGAAGTCTTTTCCTTATATGTGCTGGGTTATTTTCTTTCATGCGGAGGAAAGCTCATGTTTGGGTCTTCTATTGGAGTTCAAAGCCCATTAAGATTTTAACCTTAAGGATAAGTTTAAATATAAAAAGATAGTAGAAAAAAGAGCGCAAGTTGTTTTACCAAAAAGATTTTTTTTCCTGCATACAGATTTCATCAAAGTTCCTATCCCGAGTCATCCGTGGACCGTGGTTCACAAGACAGGGAGCTACAATCTGATCGGCAAGATCGAATTTTGGGCTTGAGAACATTGGTTCGTGTGCATGAACAATAATGGCAAGTATGTGGGTATATTTTTTCCTATTTTGTATTGTATTATCGAGATTTTTCGTGTATTGTAGACTCTAGTTGTGACTTGAAAAAACTCTATTTATTCATCATAGTTATTAGACGTGATTCGGACATCGACCAGGACAAGGCATTGGATCTTGAGTTAATGGTTAAACCGGTGGGTCAATGGTCCGATCGGTGGGTCATTGCATAAAAATCTATAAAAAAAAATAAATTAAATTATTAAAGTATAAAAAAAAAAAATTAGGCAAAATTATATTTTTTAAAATTATTTTTCACTAATTATTTAGATTTATAAAATAAAGTAAAATGTTTGACCAAAGTTTTTATAAAAATACTTTTAGAAAACATATATATAATTCATTGAATACATATAACTTATTGCACATAAAAAAAAATTAAAGTACTCTACAACTTCAATGATGATGAATTAATTATTTTACTTAGAGATCCAAGGTTCAATTTCTTGGACCCCAAAATTTTGAAAGTCAATTTTGAAAATCGGTAAATTGGCCGAGTTGACTCGATCAAAACCGTCGATTAACTTGGTCAAAGTTGATTTTTGACCAAATCATGTGCATTCCTATTAAATTAACCTACCTGACTCGGACACCGATTTTTCAACCTGACCGGCCGATTCGGACCGGATTTTATAACTATGGTATTCATTATTTGGTTGATAGTGGAGGTTTTGACAGGACTAGGTCGTGTGGTTTTTATTCCTCACATTGGGGAAGTTTTCCATATAAAATAATTGCTTGTGTTCTTGTGACTTAATGTGATTGATCTTCTTTAGAATATTTTTAGTATATAAAATTGCTAGAAAGTGTGTTTAATTTGCCTCTAGGGAGAAAAGTTATTTCCATGTATTTGTTTGTTTGCATCTCTCATAACAAGTGGTATCAGAGTCAAGCTCTCAAATTTGGATTTTGGATTATTGAAGCAAATTTGAATAAAATGATTAACTTGAACAATTTAAATATCACTATGGAAAGGTAAAGCATGGAATCTTTTTTATGTGAAAGATTATTATATACCGGTGTTTGCCACTGAAAAACTGAATAACAAGTCCAATCAAGAATAGATTTTATTGATCAACAAGTTTACCTATAATGTTTTAAACCATGTTAGTGAGAAGATACATGCTCGCACTCCATGGTATAAGCTTGAATCGTTGTATTCTAGAAAGATTGAAAGTAATAAGATGTTTTTGACTAAGCAGATGATGACGTTGAGAAACTAAGATGGGACACCTTTAATCGATCATCTAAATATATTCCAAATAATTATTAATTAATTGGTTGAAATGTGTATTAAGTTTGGTGATTAAATTTAAAAATTGTATTTTAAAAATCAGATACAAGATTATTAATATTAATAATATTATAAAATATACCCATCCCTGACTGCCCCAACCAGCATCCACCTACCCCCAAACCTTAAATTAATTCACATTTTCCCCCAGGGCAAATCTCTCAATGGCAAAGGGGAGGGCGGTTAGGACTCAGAGCAGTAGTGTGCAGAGTTCGATTCTCCGCAATATGGAATTGACTTTGTTGCAAACGGGAGTTACCATAGGGTTAATAGCACAAGCCTATCCATAAACTCTCCACTCTGGCTCCTGGGAGGCACATTCTGCGATTTATGTCCTCCACAATGGCTCAGGGCAGGATCGGTGGGGGCCCTCAAGGTTGGAATTTAACCTTTAAATTAATTCACATTTGTGTCTCGGAGGAAGAGGAAGAAACTAGCTGGCGGTGACGTCGCTCATTGTTGTGAGTGTCTACACAGCCACTAGCTAAGTAACACTGTGCAGGTGCCAGATCGTCGCTGTGGGCACTCTAACACCAATCCTAATGAACTCACCCGTAATCGTTCTGTGGTATATCATCCAATTCATATGATTTCCATGATGAACTATAAAATTTCTTCACGCTATTAGAGATTTCATAACTGCAAAGTAGTCAAGTAAATGTAGAATCGCAGCATGGAATCAACTCTCTAGACACGCAAGTGAAATATAACTTAAATTTGGGGTGTGAAGAAAGGTTTGAATGAGATTGAATGGGGGAAATACCTCAAATTGGATGAATTTTTTTATTTTTCTTCACAAAGAGTAAGAGAGCGATCTTGGGGATTTTTAGGGAAAGTTAACCAGTGGTAGTTGGGATGTGTTAGGTGATTAATTAAAGTCATGTAGATTCAAAAATTTATTACTTAACCGGGAATATTGAGACATATTAGGATTAGTAATGGCAAAAAAACACGCCCCGTCCCGTCCCGTTTCGACGTTATCTCGCCTTGAATGAGGTGAAAAAACTCGCCCCAACGGGTTGGCGAGGCGGGGGTGCCCCGCCCCGTGAAGAATAAAAAAATAAATAACTACAAATTAAAAAAATATATATTAGTTAACACAAAATTTTTGAAAAAAATAAAATTAAACGGGACAAGTCTGCGCTATCCGCCCCATCCCGTCTAAGGTGGGGTGGGGTGGGGGCTGAGCGCGGTGAGGGTGAGGGTACCATGCCCCGTTGCCATCTCTAATTAGGATGGCAATGGGGCGAGGGTGGATTCAGATATAAGGATGGCAGATATAAGGGTGGATTCACTTAAAAAGGTATGGTATTTTGCAATATTACGAGTAATTTTCCCAATTATTAAAATAATTTCAATTTTTTCAGTTTCGTGGAATTTTTCTAAGACAATTAAAGGATCTTATTACATGTACATTAAGATTATATAATGTTTTACTATCATTTGCCAATTTAAAAAATAATAACATTTTTCATCAAATATTTTCCCCTTGCATCATTTTCAATAACCGCTGTTCATTTTGATATACAAGTAGTAAAATCTTGTAATGAATACGACGGTCTCTCGCAATCTTAATGCTCAAATTACTTCAACTATACTGACTATAGATATAAAGACGAGAGAAAGTGAAAGATGATCAAGAAATTAATTGCCTTCAACAATTAATGCGAATAGAGAGATCTGGATTCAAGTTTGCCTACATCTTGATGAGAATAGGCAAAACAACCAAACACCTAAGTTTAAAATAGTTTTGGAGACTTTCCAGACCATAAGTGCTCAGGGATTTGAAAATCAATAGCACTTGAAGGAATTTTGTTGATCAGATAAGTGGGAGTTTTTGTAGCTTCTTCTTAGAAAAAATTTGGAAGGCTAAAACTCAGTAACATGCATTTCACCTTCTCCAATAAGGTTCTATTTATTCTTTCAGCAATATCATTTTGCTGAGTGTGTGCTACTGTTTTGTGCCTTAGAATTCCAGATTCTTTACAAAAAAAAGTCAAATTCAAAGTTACAGAATTCCAGACCATTATCTGTCCTAACTGCTTTGATCTTTTTATTTGTCTGGTTTTCAATCATTAGTTCCCATTGTTTGAAATTTTGAAAAGTATCACGTTTGTTTTTAAAGAAGAAAAGTAAAAAAAATTCTTGAGAAATCATCTATTATTAGTAAGTAGAATCTAAATATTTTCTTAAAACAATCTTTTATGAAATGTCCAGTTTTACCACAATAATAACATTTTCTGGCTTGCACCTTAGGTTTTGATTGATTCTTATTCTGATTCCTGAACTTTGGAAATTGAGGTTTTCCTTTCTTATGAGAATTAAAATTACATTGATTCCCTTTTTTGTTCTGATTCACTTTTTCCCTAACATTTAAACCTTCTCCAAATTTAGAGTCATGAATTCAGTTTCTAGTTCAAGTTCTCTATTTCTTAAAGATGATATAACAATATCAATAGTAAGACCGGTTCTCTATATTTATCACCCAGTGCATTCAACAGAGTAACACCTTGTTGATCTTCAGATAGTTTTTCATCACAGTCAGTCATCTCTTGAACCAGTCTAGTGAGTTTATCAATGTTCTCTTCTAAACTGGAAGAAGTATTAAATCTAAAATTGTAGAATTGTCTAAGGAGATAACATTTGGTGGGAATTGTTTTAGTTTGATAGAGAGATTCTAACTTGGTCCAAATACCCTATATATTAGTAGTTTCTCCAACCTTTCTAATAACAATATCAAATAGATGAAGAAATATTGAATTCCAAGCAATCTCATCTAACTCGTGTCTTCTATAAGCACTAAATTCAGTACCCCAAGTCTCATCAATGGCAGCAACATACCTCTATTGTAATAACAGATCCCTCATTTTCTGACCCCACATACTAAAATCTCTAGTCCCTCTTCAAATTTTTGCTTCAAATTTATATGCAGTTGTCATGATTGTAGATAAACTCACAGACTCAGTTTATACACCACACAGAGTATAACAGACATAGACAATGTGAAAGAAAGGTCAAATTCAAATATTACAAAAATTATATCAAGGTAAGCAACTGATCAACAAGTACAATTTTATCAAATTAAATCGTTAATTTGACAGGTTTAATGAGTGGTAACCCTTAATTCCCCTACTCCATCAGATTCTTAGATCCTCGAATGAGATCTTGGACAAAGGAAAGTAGAAGAAGATCACTTACCTTAATAACCAAATCAAATATAGACAATAACAATTTAATAGTTGACTGAAAAATAAGAAGGGTACGAAGAATTATACCATAGTTGAAACCTCAATGTTTCAGAAAAGAAGTATTGTATGAGACCAGAACCGGTTCAGATATCCAAAATATTGCATAAAGAACCAACGAGTCACAACAACTCGGTGTGTCCAGTAGTGAGGTAAGAAAACCAGTAAGAATTGGGGTGAGTTAGATCAACTCATTGTCACTCAGAACGAGTTCTCGAGGGACAACAACTCAGTAGCGAGTAAAAAACCAAAGCACCAAGAACTTAATGAAAAATTCAAGATTTTTACAGATCAGTGACAAACTAGTTCTTTTTCACAAAAAACACCATCGATTCCAAAAACCTTGATAATCAAACACTAAGATATCAAGAAATTTAAAAAAGTTCTTTTTCACAAAAAAACACCATCGATTCCAAAAACCTTGATAATCAGACACTAAGAATATCAAGAAATTTAAAAAAGGATCCAATCAAGAATTCGAAAGAAAATCGGAGACCAAAACCTTCAAAAAAACACAATTTGTTTTCAAGAAAAAATCCAAGGGTTTCAAAACGTTCAAATCTGCAATTTATTGTTAACCTTAACCCTAACCTTTTCAAAAGAGTGCTCTGGTACCACTTGTTGGTCTCAGAATCAAAGTTTGTATACCAAATATGTTTGCAGTAAGGTAAAATTGCAGAAAAATGAAATAACACATAAAATTTTCGCTCCTTGGGGCCCGGATGTTCATTCAAAGGCCTACTCATCCGTTGAGAATTTACAAAGTAGATTATGTTCGAATACACTAAGAACCACAAAGAACAGTACAGAAATGTTCACTTAATTTTTCGTTCTCCTTTCTCTCACAAATCCCTCTTCTCAAAATCTCTAAATTGTACACCAAATACGATCAAAAAATAGCATTAAGATATTACAAAGATCAAAACAGAAAACCACAAGGAAGATGAAGAGATCTAAACACTCAGAGAGAGAACGAAGAAACCATAGAATATGCACAGTACAATCTCACAAAGAAGAGTCGAGAAGAATGGTTATCAAAAAAACCACCCACAAAATCATCTCATCCAACGGTCATGAGTATGCCAGATGTAAGGCCAAGATCAACCAATCTACTTGAGGCAAAAATGCGTTTCCAAAAACGTGTTTTATCAAAGTAAAAATAATCGGGTGGCCAAACACAACAAAGCCCAAATGATAAATGAAGAGGCCCAACACCGTAATAGAGAGGTAGCCCACAACAACCTTCAATTTGCTGTATTGATTCAGACCTTTTTTCTTTAGAAAATGCAGGTTTTAATTAGTTTCTTATACTATTCAATGGAGTCTTTTGGAATAGAGAATTGTTCATTTGGGCGCAAAAGAATGAGGTCGGACTTCTTTGTAGTTTTTGTTGCTCATTTGGTGTAACAAAACTGGGTTTGATTCATTTTTCAAATATTTATTGTGGAATTTTAGGAATTTGGGACTGAATGTCAAATGGTTTGTTTTCATTTTTAGAATCCAGTGGTTTGAAGAGTTGATTTGGTTGGAGTGAAATAGTTTCATTCATCATACGATTGATTTAAGAGCAGGGTTCTTGATTTGTCATTTTTTTTTTTTGGATGATTGATTTAGAAGAGATGCATGCTTGTGTTTGCGGGGGCAGATTGGAACTTGCAGAATGACTATGGTTGGAGGCAATCGCAATACGTAAGAAAGGATTGCAAAGATTATAATACGAATCCGTTGAATTCTTCTTGTAAGTTTCGATTTTTCATGACATGAATTTCTTCGACGCTGTCTTTTGAGGATTGAGAATTGTTTACCATTGAAACTTTATTCAAAGCACATCCAAATGTTGCTTAATTATAGTATCCAGTTCAATGAATTGAAGAAGTGGGATGCAGATTTTGAGGCCCTTTTTGGTTAAGGGGTTTAGAGTGACTTCAACTTCTCCACAAAAATTGTTGTGCTCAATGATCAGAAGTCCGAAGATTTGGAAGATGCAAGTCTTAGATCCAAGCGTCCCCATCAAAATTATGAACAAAATTGATGCAAAAATTGATTCAAGCGATGGTGGTTGGAGGAGGAAGATGAGGCAAGTAGGAGAGAAAAATATGGTTTTTACTTATTTATTCGAGACTCGTTTACATTTTGAAAATTTAGGGACAATCACCGCAATTAGTTCTTTATTTTTCCTTCTTTTCTTTTATTTTATTTAAAGAAGATGGTATTTTATTTTATTTAAAGAAGATGGTATATTCATCATTTTCACAAGGTTTTATTAAGAAAATGGAAGAAAATATTGTATTTCACACGAAAAAGATCATACGGGTGGGTGGACATTTATGCCAAAATGAAATGATAGAGATAAAGGGTATTCCACAATAGAAATAAATGTTAGGGAGGTTTTGTGCCATTTTCCCTATCTAGTCAACATTGAATATGTGTTGCACGTTATTATGAAATGCTTTATAATTGTAAAAGTAATATTTGGATATGTGTGAATGTTAATTAATTTAGAATTAATATCGAGAATATATACTTGACAATAAATATTAAATTATTTATTTCAATTTCAATTAAATAAAATTGGAAGTTAATTAATATACATGGCCGTGAATAATGAAATACATTCTTGAATGTACAATTTTAATTAATTTAAAATTAGAATTAATAATATTGAAATGCTTAAATGAAGATGAATATTAACTAAGTGAATGTGAATGTCACCCATCAATCGAAGGCACTTGGTCATATGCTCAATAATTTCTTCAAAGACATAAATAAATAATCAATATTTAATTAATAACGTTCAAAAGTTTTAGCAATTACGGTAAAGTCCTGTTACTTTTCGACACATAAATAAAGCAAGGTATATTTTTCATGGCGATATAATGTGTTGTATGGGCTTAGTCCAACCCATGAAGAAAAGAGGCCCAAATCCACTTTAATGTGATTGTAGGTTACATATGGTATATATTCCTTCTTTGACCGTGGCTGTCATTGCGAGATGAAAATAGAGGCTGCACATAATTAAAAACAGGGGCTGATTTTGTCTTGTGCAAGAGAAAAGGCAAATAATCAAATGCTACTTTGTGGAGAGAACGAAAATAGGGAAAAGGCTTTTTTTTCTCCAATATTATTTAGGTGTGAATTCACCCAGCTACACACTACAAATTAGGGATTTCTCTTAGTAGTGTGGTGTATTTTGGGTACTCTGGAGGTGTAGTATTCAAAGTGGTTATCTCACTTGTTTAATCAAATTATGATTTGTGGTGAGATTATTTGTCGTCTTAGAGATTGATTATTAATGTATTCCCAAGTTGTTATGAACTCTAGTTTTAGGCATAAATTTGAACGTTGTAATCTCGATTTATTATAGTGGATTTGGTCAGAGTTGTCCCGTGATTTTTTCCCCTCTACACTGGAGGATTTTTTCCACGTAAAATTTGGTATGCCCATAAACTTTGGGAAAAAAACTAGAAGATCTCTATGAAAGGAAGGTCACTCAAAATAAAGGTTTTACTATTAGAAAACTTATGAATTTGAAGGGGGAAATCAGTTGCTGAGCATTTGAGTGAATTCCAAGACTTAGTAAATCAGTTGACCACAATGAAAATAGTGTTACATGACTAGATGCAAGCACTATTACTTCTGAGTTCATTGCTTGATAGTTGGGAGAATTGGTGGCGTCACTCAATAACTCTGCTCCGAATGGTGTGCTTGGACTTACTCTACCTAAAGACAGTTTGTTTAATGAAGAAATAAGGAAAGACTTGGGTAGGAATGATGCACATGCTCTTGTTATATAAAACAAAGGAAGAAGTAAAAGCAAAGGTCCTTAAGGACGTTGTAACTTCAAAAGTCAGCCAAAGGCAAGAGGAAAGGTCAAATGTTTTTACTATGATAAAGAGTGCCACATGAAGAAACATTGCATGGCTTGGAAAAAAAAATGAAAGAGGATAAAAATCAGAAGAAGACTGATCAGAATACAACAACTAGCACTTCAGATGAGGAAGTAGTAGTAGCGCTTTTTTTTTTTTTTTTAAAGATGAGTAGTGTTGTCATGTTGTAGATTCGTTTAGTCAATGGTTATTGACTCAGCGGCTTCTTACCATTTACTCCAAGACGGGAGTTATTCACTTCATACAAATCAGGTAACTTAGGCAGGGTGAAGATGGGTAATGACAGTTTTGCCAGCATTGTTTTGGCAACGGGAAACTAATAAAAATGTCAATTTTATTTGCTTGAGGAAAGGTTTTGTTGCACACTTTACAAGACACGAGTAAAGGTATGTAGTGAAGGGATGAATGCAACTGAAATTGATTCTTCACAGACTTTGGCTGGCATTCATGAGCGAGAAAGGATTGGTGATCTTGGCAAGAAAGTCTCTCTTTCCTTTTACCAAAGGTACATCACTAAATTCATGTGATTATTGTTTACTTGGTAAACAACATAGAGTTTTCTTTCATAAGTCCTCTAGTAGAAAGTCTAATATTTTAGATTTGGTTTATTCTGATATTTGTTGTCCCATTGAGGTGGAGTCTTCAGGTAGAAATTAGTATTTTTCTTACTTCTATAGATGATACTTCACGAAATTGTGGGTGTTTTATTTGAGATCAAAAGACCACATTTTCCAGCACTTCAAGACATTTCATGCCATGGTGGAATGGGATAACGGAAAGATTTTGAAGTGTAACTAAATTTATAAAAGAGGGGAATGCACGTCTAAAGTGTTTGAATATTCTTGCTCAGAGGATGGTATTAAACACGAAAAGATAGTTCCTGGTACCCTAATAAGTGTTTCTATACTTATTTGAGGCCATAAATCATGATATTTTATTTTTTTGGATAAAATTCTACCTAATTTATGTTGTATGTAAAACTTTATGTTTAATGAAGAATAGGAGAAACGAATGCAAAAGTGACGAAAAATGGAAAAATCCAAAGATGAAAACTTGGAGAGAAATAATACATTAAATGAGTTGGAGTTAAATTGGCCTTAATGAACTTTTATTAGTAATTAATTCTCATTTTAGGGAAAATAATGTAGTCGACTTGTGATCCTTTATTTTTTAATTCAATATTTTTGTGATTTTTTTCTTATATATGTATTGATTTTACTATGAGTTTAATGCATTGAATTACTTGATCACCAATTTGATGATTATGTGAGTCTCTTACGAATGGAGATGAGAGTTTGAGATTTAGACCATATAAAAAAATTCAATAAATTAGTATAACCTGTAAAAATACCTATACTAATTATTGAAGTTATAATATGAATTCTAAGAACTAGTATTTAGTTTAACTAAAATTGATTCACATAGATATATGAAAATTAATTAGTTAAATAGGTTCAATGAAAATTTGAGATGGGTAAATTGAATACAATAAAAGAATTCACTACATTAGTTTATGAATCTCGAATTAAAAATTAACGTGATCAATAGATGAAATTTTTATGCCATAATATTCATTACATATTTGAATCTTTAATCAACCGTTGTTTGCAATCTTTTTATATTTTCAACTAGTTATAAGTAGTTAGGAAAAATAATCACAGCCATTATAATTATTTACTTTTAGTCATAGGAAAAAAAACGCAATAAGTTTTTGACGTCGTTGTCGAGTACTATTTATTTTTAGTCACTGTTATTTGATTTTATTTTCTTTTATTGCAAAAAAAAGTGTTCGTTGTATTCTCTATACCCAATGCGACGATCTTGAACTGTTTGATTCGGAAATAGAATGTACTTTCAGACGAAAACAAAAGGAATACAAACAAAAATAGCAACATCAAATGACTGATGATCAAAATATTCATATTCCTATTCAACTAATTGGACAAGTGGCCATAAGAGTAGCGGCGGCACTGGATAAGCAGCAGGAGCGAGGGGAAATAAACGAAGGAGACTTGCAAGTTTCAATTTTCTTGACGACCATAGCCGCTCCTGTGCAATCCAATATTGTGTATTCAAATTTCGGGGTAAATGATTTTCAGATAAAGGCGTAGTGGATCAATTTGATGAGCAACACTCTCTAATTCTACAGGCTACCTCATGAAAGATGAATACACATATCTCTAAATTTCTCATAAATTGTCAGAAGTGTCCAAATCATGGAATCACAATAAGTAATCAAGTGCAGTACTTCTACACTAGACTCTCACCACTGTTAAAATCTCGGGTGGATTCCTCTTTTGGTGGATCGATCATTGGAAAATCACTACAACAAACCATAGATTTATTTGGGTTAATTGCCAGTACACATTCAATGTTTTCATCAGAAAGAGTGGTACCACTGAAAACATTTGGATGCATGAATTAGATACCACAGCATCTACCAACGCGTAAATAGCAGCTTTGACAAAGTAGGTAGAGTTATTAGTGAAATCACAAATGAAAGGAGCATATGCAGTCATGGGTGGTCCATCATATTAAACTGTGGAGCTAAACCCATATTCACAAACATATAACCCAGAATGGAGATAGAACTCGAACTTCAAATGGTTAGATAATCAGCAAGGAAATGACTTAAATAATGCCTAGCAGGAGAAACAACAAAGTTTGGGAGAGATGTCCAACCAGTATATGTAGAAAACAGACAGGTGTTCCAGCAAATTGACACATATTCTCAAAATCAGTAGGCATCGATCAAGAAGTTGGGAAACAAATATGTCAGATAGCTCAACAACTTGCAGAATGCCCACAAGGGACATTGTTAGGCAATATAACGATAAATTTAAAGGAACAATTGCAAGCTATTACAACTAGAAGTAGAGTACTATTGCTAGAGATACATGTGAAGAGGCCAGACAGAATGGACAAAGAGATAGAAATTGAAGAGGCTCATAAAGAGGAAAAAATTGCACCAGTTGCAAAAGATGAGGAAGAGAGAAAAGATAAATATAAAGTAAGAGCACCAAGTCCCATCAAAGCTTATGTACCACAAATTCCATTTCCTCAACGGTTGCATAAAAAGAAGTTAGACAAGCAATTTGCCAAATTTATGGAGATTTTCAAGAAATTGCACAAAAACATCTCTAAACGTTTACGTTATTGTGTTTACGCTAAGTATGAAATTTTGTCCAACAAGAGGAAGCTAGAAGAACATGAGATCGTCTGCCTGAACGAAGAATACAGTGCAATTCTCTTAAAAAAGCTACCTTCTAAGCTAAAGGACCTAGGGAGTTTCACTATACCGTGCACTATTGGTTCTAATTATTCCGAGTGTTCCTTATGTGATTTAGGTGCTAGTTTTAACTTAATGTCAATCTCTATTTACAGGCCTCTTGGATTGGGATAAACTAAACCTAAAACAATCTCATTGCAACTGGCTAAAAGACTAAAAGGGAGTTATTGAAGATGTGTTAGTCAATGTTGATAAGTTCATCTTCCCGATAGATTTCATTATCTTGGACATGGAAGAAGAGTCAAATATTTTGCTAATCTTGGGAAGACCTTTCTTGGCTATCGGGAGAGCATGTAACACATCCAACCATTCTATGTGAGACAGTCAGTGCACAATCAGAGGCAACAAATGCAGAGAGTATAGAATGTACTGTACATTTGGCCGAACAACCAATTGGAAAGAGACATTGGCAATATGAGTCTCTTGGTTCCAATCCCACACCACCAATACCATCAGTAGAGAAAGCACCCACCTTGGAGTTAAAGCCCTTGCCATCAGAGTCTCTTGGTTCCAATCCCACACCACTCGTACCTTTAGTGGAGAGGGCTCCAACTCTTGTGTTAAAACCCCTACTATCGCATCTCCATTACGCATATTTGGGAGACTCTACAACACTTCCAGTGGTCATTGCAAATGACATGATAGAGTAGGAGAAAGATAAGTTATTGAAGGTATTCCGGAAGCGCAAGACTGCAATTTGATAGACCATAGCTGATATTCAAGGAATCGATCCTACTCTTTATATGTAAAAAATATTAATGGAGGATTAGTCTAAGCCATCCGTGGAAGGTCAGCGTATATTAAATCCAACCTTAAACGAAGTAGTGAGAAAATAAATGCTGAAATTGCTCGATGCAGGAATACAGGAATTATCTACCCCATTTCAAACAGTTCTTGGGTAAGTCCAGTACATGTGGTGCCTGAGAATGGTGGAATTACAATAAAGAAGAATGAAAACAATAAGTTGATACCAACATGGTTAGTCACTGGATGGAGAGTGTGTACAGATTACAGGAAGCTAAATAATGTCACCAGAAAAGATCACTTCTCATTGTCCTTTATTGATCAGATGTTGGAAAGGTTAGTATGTCATTCTCATTATTGCTTTCTATATGAATATTCAGAGTACAATCAGATAGCCATTGCTCTAGAAAATCATGAGAAAACAACATTCACATGTCCATACGGTAGATTTGCCTTCAGATCGGTGCTTTTTGGCCCGTGCAACACACTTGCGACCTTTCAGCTTTGCATGATGGTCATATTTTCTGACATGGTGAAAAAGTACATCAAGATATACATGGATGAATTTTCAGTATTTGGAGATTCATTTGATGATTGCTTGGAACGTTTATCGCTCGTATTACGAAGGTATGAAGAGAAGAATATGGTGCTCAATTGGGAAAAGTGCCACTTTATGGTGAAATAAGAGATAGTGATGGGTCATCGAATTTTTTCACAGGGTATTGAGGCCGACAAAGCAAAGATACAGGTGATTGAAAAATTTTAGCCACCTACCTCAGTCAAAGGGATTAGAAGCTTTTTAGGGAATGCGAGGTTTTACAGATGATTCATCCAAGACCTTTCAAATATTACAAAACCTCTATACAATTTACTGGAGAAGGATGTGTCATTTATTTTTTCTGATGAGTGTATAAATGCTTTTAACACTTTGAAGGAAAAGTTATCATTTGTACATGTTATAGTCGCACCAGACTGGGAACTACATTTCAAGCTCATATGTGATGCCAGTGATTTCACAGTGAGAGTAGTGCTAGGTTAACGAAAGGAAAATGTCTTGCATGTCATCTACTATGCCAGCAAAACTTTGACAGATGCTCAGATCAACTACGCAACAATTGAAAAGGAAATGCTAGCAGTAGCTTTTGTCTTTCACAAATTCCTTTCTTATCTAATTGGTTCAAAGGTGATGGTCTATACAGACCATGCAGCTTTGAAGTATTTATTCGTGGAGAAATATGCTAAACCCAGATTGATTTGGTGGGTTTTGTTACTCAAGAGTTCGAAATTTTGATCCATGCTATGGTTTGTAGACAACCTGACATTGCTTATGCAGTTGGGGTGGTCAACAAGTTTCTTGTTAATTCCGATAAAGATCATTGGGAGGAAGTTAAATTGATCTTTAGATACTCGAGAGGTATTTCAAAGATGTGCTTGACTTTTGGAGGCTCGAAACCAACTTCAAATGGCTTTACAGATGCATTTATGGTTGGTAATCTTGATGGTAGAAAATCAAATTTAGGATACTTGGTTACTTTTGTAGGGGGAGTTGTCACATGGTAGTCAAAATTACAAAAGTGTGTTGCCTTATCTACGACTGAGACTGAGTATATTGTAGCAATTGAAGCAGTGAAAGAAATGCTTTGGATGAAATAGTTTCTCCAAGATTCGGGTTTGAAGCAAGATGGGTATGTAGTAATTGCTATAGTCAGAGCACGTTAGACTTGAGCAAGAATGTTACTTATCATTATTGGATAAAGTACATTGATGTGAGATATAATTGGCTACGATAAGTGGTGGAACAATTGATTTTGTTAGAGATGAATCATACTAAGAAAAATCCAACTCATATGATGACAAAGGTTGTGACAAGAGAAAACCTTGAATTTTGTGCCGGATTGGTCGGCATTGACCCTAACTAATCTGTTAGATAATAATCTCCTTTCTCAGTAGGCTGAAGCGGGAGATTATTATATGGCCTTGGTCCAACCCATGAGGAAAAAAGGTCCAAATCCGTTTTAATGTGATTGTAGGTTACATATGGTATATATTCCTTCTTTTAACATGATTGCCACTGTGAGATGAAACAGAGGCTACACATATTGATAAACAAGGGGCTGATTTTGTCTTGCACAAGAGGAAAGGCAAAGAATCAAGGGCTACTTTGTTGAGAGAAACAAAAGAGAGAAAAGGTTTATTTATTTATTTTTTTTCCTTTCAATATTATTTAGGTGTGGATTCAATTAGGTATTTTCTCTACAAAATACAAATTGGGGACTTCTCTAAGTCATGTATTTTGGGTACTCTAGAGGTGTTGTATTCAAAGTGGTACCTCACATGTTTAATCAAATTAGTGGTTTGCGGTGAGATTATTTGTTGTCTTAGAGATCGATTATTCGTGTATTCCCAATTCGTTGGGAACTCAAGTTTTAGGCATAAACTTGAACGTTGTAATCTCGATTTATTATAGTGGATTTGGCTGGAGTTGCCATGTTTTTTTTTTTCGCCTCTCACTGAAGGGTTCTTTCCTCGTAAAATTTGGTGTTGTGTTCTCTTGTGTTGCTTTGATCCTTTACTTGCATATTTAATCGCTCCAGTTAGTTGCTTGGATTGTTGAATTTATTATTGCAAGTAGTAATTGCACAACATAATGTGCAGTACTGGTAAGGAGCTCTAGAATCTTTCCTTCCTTGTGAGATAGTGTGCATTATCAAGGAACACCAGTATATTTCCTTGAACAAATTTTAGGAAGATAAGAGATATTACAAACTCTTTCAAGGTGGCTGCTTCTTTGATAACTAAGTCTCACTAGCACATATTCTGTTGATCAATCAATTTATGTAACTTAAAAATCAAGTTAAAAAATTAGCAAAAGTTAGCACTGGTAGAGGTCATTGAACTTAAAGCGAAATATTAATTGGGTCACTGAATTTATATTAAAATTTTAATTGAGACACCCATTTATTTTATATTATTATTATTATTATTATTATTATTATTTTGTGTGCAGTTGTGCTATATTGCAAGAGAATTTTACCAGGCATTTTGCCAAGTTCACACTTGGCAAACTATGATTGGCCATTGGACAAAAAATAATTTTAACACTGTCATTCACAGTCTGTTGTCACCTGAAACAATTCCTCGGCAATATTCCTGTACAAGGGGCTTTATCCTTTTTGGAGATATTAGCTTCTCTCGTTTAGTAAGCTAGTAAGGGAAGTTGATGGAATTGACCAACGTTTAAAACAAAAAGGATTTTGAGAAACCACTATAAAATCAAAAATAACATTAGCGACATTCTTAAATTTTCGATACAAGTCGAGTGACTGAAAGTAATTTCTAATATTTTTAAATATCAAGGGCGAGATTTTCTTCAAAAAGAATCAGCATATTTCCTATGATAAGCATCAGATGCTGCATATAAAAAAGAGGCTTCCAGTCTGTTATTCCATTTCTTTGAAGTTTGGATAGTAACATTATGCAAGTGTTCCAATTCTTATTCCCTCCACACTCAACGAACTAAACTATAAATTGCTATCCCAAAGAGAAAATAAGCTGAAGGTGGTAGAAAAGTTTCTGATATCTTGTGTGCAAAGATGGCATCAGTCAAGGCTGTGAAACCTGGTTGTTGTGAATCAGGCAAGAAAGAGCCTGCCAAAGCTCCTGTTCCTAAAGAGGCCCCTCCAAAGGGCGAACAGAAGCCTCGTGAGCCTAAGAAGAAGGTATGTTCTGGTTGAGCTCTAATGGAGGGGGAAGGTTTCCAACACGTCCCCTCATGTGCATGCTGTATACATCTTTCTTTCATCAAAAGCATGATACATGCACAACTTTCATAAGTATGTGGCTGCAAGATATGGGTTCTTGATATCTATGTGCTCTAATGCCAGTGACGAATTTGGGGCGACTGCCCAGTTCCCTCCCAACCCATTTGAATATTTTATGGGTAAAAAATAAAATAAAAGGTCATTGATTAATTATTTGTAAGTTTTTTTAGTTCAATTATGAATTCGTCACTACCTGATACCATGTTGAGCCTCCTCATCTTAAATGTAAGCCATCGATGTGCTCTAATACAATATTAAACCATCACATCTTAAACTTAAAATGCATTAGATTACAGTACCAGGTCATAAATATGCTTTCTTAGTTTCTTATGATGAAGCCTAAATAATTCTCTTATTCATCGTTCAACTAATCTATGGAGTTTTTATATTTTTCATCGTTGTAGACAACAGGTACCAGGTCATCTGCAAAGAAATAAGAAGGAAGACTAATAATGGAGTTATATTATATCTGCAACTGATAAGCAGCCCATTTGTGGCTGCCTTTGGTTTTATTTATGTTGTGAAAGCAGTGGCTTGTATTTTAGACCTATGAAACCCAATAAAATGATTACTATTTAAAGCACGATTATGTTCGATTGATCAGTCTTGAATGTATAAATCTACAGTAAAAAGATGGAAGGATAGAAATAACACTTCGAAACTAAGAAATTGAATATTACTTTTTCTATTCCTATTAGTCAAACTAACCACTAAATTTTGAAGTGTTAAAATATGGCTTCAAAGACATAACTTTTCGTCATTGATGGCTTGAATTCCATGGGTAACAGCTTAGCTTTTAGTGATGAAATCCATCCGTTCGTAAATCGAACAGTAAACTCTCATTGCTTATTTATTGACTAATTTCTTTGACCATCAGCAAATTGAAGACAAAAAAAATTTGTTGGTGTTTACCAACAGTTATTTCTGTAGCTAATTATCTGCGGATTAAGTCCGTCGTTAATCGGCAACATACTTCCATTGTTATTTCCGTTGCAAATTTGAATTAAAAATTTTTTTAAAATATATGATTATTTACTAATTCTTATCATATGAACTTAATGTCTCAAAATTTTAAACTAAAAAGTTAAAAAAGGCTAAAGTTCAATAAATGTACTAGCTGTCTAACAGTAAACATGAAATTATAAATGTTCATTTAATTCCAATTTTTTAGTTCAAAACAACATAAAAAATAAACAATTTAGGATTATTCTATATGTACTACACCCTTTACTACATGAGTGACTTAAACGCCAAGTGGCGCCCCCCTATTGGAGGGGTGCCGGGTGGGCCATTTTTCCGTCCATTGACTGACATAATCAATGACGGTCTGAACCCTCGTTTGCTGAAGAATTACTTCAGATACCCAAACCGCATACACCCTCTTTTCTTTCTCTTCAACACTAACGCCATCATTATCACTATTGAATCAACAAATTTATCCTGTGAGCTCAGCCCCCATAGACAAAGTCTAGAAGTATGTGAGGACAGTTAGAACTTGGAAGGTTCGCAGAAGAAAAGGGGTGAACCATTTGAGATAGGGCATTTTAATCTCTTAGTTGTTTCTCATCCAGGATCCAAGTTGTGGGCATCTTGTCAAATCCCAACAACGTATCGTTCAAATCTATTTGAGCGAGTATTGCTCGCGTCTTTAATTACCACAAAAAGAATCTTGTATTGCGATCTAATAGTGGAATATCATACTTCATTGTTGCATCATGAAAACTTAGATCTTCCCGATAATTTCAACACCAAAAAGCTCTCATATTAGTTTGTTGTGAAAAGCGGATAATATCGTATTAATCCAATACCAAGTTATTGGAGAAAGTAAGAGATTAAGCCACAATATGAAATAAAGATCACAAGGGCACAAGAAGAATGTAATTTTGTAGAAATAGAGAATTTATTATAATATGAAAAAATAATACAAAGATTATGTGTTTATAACGTTTCTAACTTCTTTGTAAATAATAATGAAGAGTCAACTATATATAGGAAATAAATAGGGAACATCCAAACCATTATAGTAGAATTGTAGTTAAAGTAAGATGTCAAAAACGGAGTCCAAAACTCAATACATCAAACCACGCAACTCTAGTTAATATTTGGATCACAAACCCAACAGCTATGTTAATTGAACATACGGAAAAGTGGTCTCATTTTAGTATTAATAAAAATAGCGTAATTATTTATTAAGCCAGTTAAAATTAGATACTCTAAGTATGATTATTTTTTTAAAATCGTGCTTTTTCAAATTCAATTTTTTGTCTTGACCGTATGCATCAGGTCGGTAACCCGTGATGGGAAATTACAGGGCCATATGTGTCTTG